>VUQS01031465.1:5593-22907 GCA_015108495.1 Heterochromis multidens | reverse complement strand
AAATTTAAAGACTTTTTAAAAAAAAAAAAAAAAAAAAATAAGCAATGGGTCAAGGTGGAGACGTATGTGAAATGATTAACGCAACAGAATGAAAATCATCCGAAAATAATGTAATGATGAATGTTGTCAGAAATATTTTTCTATATTTTGAAATCATTAGAAAAAAAGAGGACAAAACTGCAAAGTGGGAAAAGCTGTCAGAAGAACACTACAAAGGGAATGTTTTTATTAATTTATAAATTTTTTTGCCTAGCAATATCACATTTGTCCTGGTGTCTTTTCTTTGGTTTTCTTTGAATTTTAAAGGGGGACATGTTATGGTCATTTCCAGCACTATATATTTTTATTCTGCAACTCCACTAGAGGAGCTTTACAGTTTAAAAATATTTTCGTTATCTCATACTGCCTGTTGTATCATATGAGACGTTGGCTTGTGCCTCTTTATCACACTTGTCTTCTAGAAGGGGCAGCACTCAGTAGTACCTCATCCTTCTGCCTGTCTATAAACCTACAAAGTAACCCAATTTCTTGTACTTGGAAATGCTAACTTCTCAAATACATCCATACTTGTGCAAACATGCAGATGAATTTGTGGGCGCACTGTGCCAGATAACTGCTAAAAAAAAAAAGAAAAAAAAATCTGTGATGAGCTGACATCAGCTTTTCAGGAAAGAAAGAAACATTGGAAGTGTTAAACCTGATGCCTGAGCTTATTGACTCGGGGTTACTTTTTCATCTGTTTACCTAACTACTTAACACTGTAACAATGTCCTTTTAAGGATTGTTCCAGTTTATTCTCTATTTTTGTGGTATGGTAAAATACTGTGCAAAAGTCACAAGCCACCCCTCATTTCTTCATGTTTTGTTAGGAAAATGGGGGCAACGATTTATTGACACATGCAAACATACAAGGAAATACAGTAGATGAGGAAAAATGAGTTTGTACAATTTTTGAAAGTCTATATTTGGTATGACGACCTTTATTCTTCAACAAATCCTGAACTTTCTTATTCAAGCATTCGGGTCATTTGTTTTAGTCTTCAGGAATAGTTCTCCAGGCTTCTTGAAGGACACTGTTAATCAATTGTGTGTTTTTTTTGTTTTTTTTGTTTTTTTTTGTTTTTTTTTTCTATCCAGGTATGCTTTTACTTCATGCTGAAAAATGAAACCGTTGCCAATCAGATGCTTTCCAGATTGTATTGCATGGTGGATCAAAATCTGATGGTCCTTTTCTGCATTCATAATTCTTCAATTTTGACAAGATCCTCAACACCACTTGCTGAACTGCAGCCCCAAACCATGACAGAGCCTCTACCGTTATTTTACAGATGGCTGTAGACACTCACTGTCCTACCTCTCTCCTGATCTCCGTACATATTGATGATTTAAACCAACCAATCTCCACTGATTTTCAGTCCAGTTCTTGTGTAATGTGGCATACCTCATCCTTTTCTTGCGGTTTCCCTTCCTTAAGAATGGCTTCTTGACAGCCAGCCTTCCACTGAGACCATTTCTGATGAGGCTTCAGTGAACAGTAGATGGATCAACTGAAGGGCCAGATGCATCTCTCAGGTCCTGTGTCAGGTCTTTGCTAGATTTTTTTCCTATTTCTTAAGGACATGACTTTCAGATACTGTTCATCTGCTGCAGATATTTTTAGGCCTGCCACTACTTTTATCTTCCACTTGTCCAGTTTCCTTAGATTTTTTTTTTTTAAGGAAACATTGCACACCATGCTGAGAGATGCCAAGTTTTCGGCTAATAGCTCGTTGGGAATTTTGCACGTTGTCGGTGCAAAAATAACATTTTTATGCCTATCAAACTGTGTTATCTTTGGCATTTTTTGTAGATTAAGCTAAAGAACTTGGAACAAATTGTTTTTTGTGACAATCTGCTAGTAAAAAATTGCCTAAAGATACAATTTAACACATGTAGTGTAGACACTACACTGATTCATCCCTTCAGTTAGGTGCCTTTTTATGCTTGAATGATTCGTAAGCTGCTTAACAAAAAAAAAAATTTCTCTGAAAATGGTCAGTTACAAGGGCCAGTCTGAAAATGAGTGAAAAAACAGCCAATGTCCAAAGAAAAGCTTTGAAACCCTTTCAGAAAGCCTGGAGAACTATTGCTCAAGACCACTTGAGCAAAAATTACAAGAAAGTCTGGCTCTCTGGAAGCAAAATATAAAGAACTGAAGTGTGACTCAAGACTTCTGCACAGTACTGTAATTTGGTGAAATGAGAAGGCAGCTAGTGGAAGCCCCCCCGAAGCTTTCCAGAAAAATGTGATGGTTACTTTTGTTTTTGAGTCTGACTCAGACACAGTAATTAGTTGTCCAAAACTGCCTTTTACTCACTGCATTTCCTGTTAATCTGTGCGATCTGTTTTTAGAACGTTGGTCCTCATCCTTTTTGGCTCATGCAATGTGTCTGTGACTGCTTTGTGGTGTTTTGATTGGTAACACCAACAGTAACTCTTCCATGTTAAAAGTATGTCATGTGTAATGAGCACATATAAGCAGAACCTTTGGTAGTGTTTAAACGATTAGTTTAGTTAGTTAATCACAAATAGTTTATAATAACTGCTAATAATAAATTCTTTATTATTACATAATTATAAAATATGAAGAAAAGCATTCTGTGTTCCTGCTTTAATCTTAGGATTTTCTACTTTTTTCTTTGTATACTTTAAATTGAATATATTTGGTTTGCATTTCTGGTCAGACAAAATGAGCACTCTGCAGTTGTCACACTGGGTTGTCGCTATAGTCAGAAATGTGCCACAAGGCCCTAAATTTGAATCAATTATATCTAAATGTCTTGAATAATTGGAAGTAAAATTCTGGTTCTGGTTTCTGGTTTGAACCTCCTGGTTATGTTCTCCCTGTGCCCATGTGGACCACCTTCGGGTAATCTGACTTCCTCCCGCGGTGTAAAGACATGCTTGTTAGGTTAACTGATTAACTAACTATTAATATTTATCACCAATCACCATTACATACCAATAGCAAGGCTAAGAGAATATAAAGGCCATGCAGGGAAAAAAAACAGTCTTACTGATCCTAGAAATCAGTGTTTCATGCAGATAGCTAAGTAAATCCCTAGAATCAACCATAGCTGGAAGACTTGCATTTTCATCATAAAGCTACATGATGGTATCATAAATACACAATGGTTCCTGAAGCAACATACTATATGGTTTTTGGTATTAATAGATTTACCCCCCACTCTTGACTCTGCATTTTCTAAAACGCACAGCATCAGTCCAAGTAAAGTACAAAGTACACAGCTTGAACACAAAGACAAATGTCAACTGTGGATCCACACAATTTGGAGTTTGCACAAAGAGGGAACTGGAGTTGGCTTGACTGTGTCCTAGCAACAGCCAACAAGACGGAAAACGGCACAGAGGGTGGGCTGGAGGTTGATTGTATGAGTGAAGGAGTAGAGGGATGTAGTAGAGAAGAGTGGAACAGTACCGGTACCTGACTACAGGTAAGACAGTAGTGGAGTTATTTTTGTTTTGTTTTGTCCCCCCCCTACAAATATTTTTCATATTCCTATTTTAAAGTACAATTTGAATGTTCTCTGTTAGTGTCTATTTTGTGTGAAAGCATGCATGCTAATTTTCATTATTTATTTACTTTTTTGTCATATCCTGATTCTTTTGGTTACATCTAAAGTTCAGTTTTTTGTTTGTTTTTTTTGGTTAGTTTGTTTTTGTTTTTTCTTATTTAATAGTAACACAAGGTTTCTCATTGACTTTTCCTTATGTGACCTGGCACTCAAAGGTTGAGCAACTGGACTCCCCTCATCTATAATTTACTTTGGTAATGTGAGCACAACCTTGGGCTGGTACACAAGAGATGGGACCGGCACAGTGCTGTCAGATATATACTTATCTCCAACATAGATAACTTTACTGGCAGCGGAGGTGGAAAAAGTAAGTAAAAAACAAGTAATGAATATGTCCAGGTAAAAGCTGGGAATTCATTTGTTCATTTTGCTGATAACAATGTTTTCAAAGTAATAAAGTAAAAGAACAAAGAACCCATAAATATGGTGGATTTAATAATCATTCATTATTCATTATTAATATTAAAACACTTAAACCGCAGAGAGCAGACTTGCATAGCTACTTAAATATTTAGACCATTCATACACCTGCTACAAATGCCACAGGCCAATATAAAAAGTAAAATTATAAAATGCAGTCAGTAATAAATGTATTTTCCTGCACTTGTTTTTTGAACCTCTGTGTTGGTTGGAATACCCATAATCCTTTTCTCTGCATAGCCAGACAAAAGCAGAACCATAAAGCCTGCTTTACTTATGAATTCTGATGTACAACTTTTGGCAACCACAGCTGAGCTTCATCTTAGGTAAAATGAGGCTGTAGCACATATTAAAGTAGGTTGCCTGCAACTAGTGAAGTCAAGTTAAAGTTTATTTCTATAGCACATTTTAAACAACCTCTGGTGACTAAAGTGCTGTACAAATTATACAAAATATACACTATACATAACAAAATCAACAATAAATATACACTAAAAATCAAATAAAACAAGTAAATAAGACTGTGATTGCATAATAAAAGCCAGGGTATTCTGCTCAACTAGACCCGAAAGCAAGCAAGAACAAATGGGTTTTTAAAAGTGTTTTACAATGATTATATGAAAAGGTAAGTTGTTCCAAAGAGTAGGGGCCACCACTGAAAAGGCTCTATTGCCTCTGCTTTTACGCCTGGATCTTGTGGAATATCCAGGAGCAGCTGGTTCGTAGACCTCAGTGCTCTGGTAGGATTGTAGGGTTTCAAAAGTTCTGTTAAGTAAGGTGGTGCCAAACCATTGAACAAGTAATAAAATTTTAAACTGGATCCTACAATGAACTGGAAGCAAATGTAAGGAGGCCGGAATAGGTGTAATGTGATCACACTTTCTTTCCCATCAAAAGGCGAGCTGCTGCATTTTGAACAGCTTGCAGGCGACTAAGTAAGGACTGATCAGAGCCAACATATAAAGAGTTACAATAGTCCAGACGAGAGGTAATAAAAATGTGAATTACTCTCTTAAAGTCATGTGGCGGGAGATTCCTTCACCTTACTGAGGAGCCTTAGTTGAAAGAAACTTGTCTTAACAAAAGAGCTAATCTGTTTATCAAATTTTAAAGCACTATCAAAAATCACACCAAGGTTCCTTGCAACCGGATGACCATAAGAAGCTGAGATCAATGGCACCGTCGTGCCCATCTAATAGGTTGGGTTGCCCAAATAAAAGAATTTGTTTTGCTTTTTTTCAGATTGAGGAAGTTTATGTCCAACCGTGATTGTACATCTCTGAGACAGTTCACCAGTGTCTGAATAGAAGCATGGCTGTTGGTCTGTATAGGCAAATATATCTGTAGGTCATCTGCAAAGCAATGAAAGGAGATGTTATGCTTTTTAAAAAGCATATATAAAGAGAATGGGGCCCCAATAGAGAACCCTGAGAGCTTCATTTACTCCTATGACCTTTGCTACAATTCTTCATTTTTCCCACCTCCAACAATAAACTACTACCTGTCCCCAAATTAAACATTTGGTTACCAGGGTAACCCCGGTTCTCTGAAAACCTCACATGGTATCTAAATGAAAAGTGCCTTCTGGCATGACATGATTGGTCACGCCAAAAGGCACTTCTCATAGTGAGATACCAAGTGAGGTTTGAAAGAGAACTGCATACTCAGACCTGATATTAGCAAGTATGGCACACAAAAAATGTCTTGCTTACAAAGCTCATAGTGTGCATTTGATAACCACGAGCAGAGATCCACAGCTGTATCAGCAACATAAAAAAGGTTTCATATAAAAGAAGAATGCTAAAATAATAATTATACTATCACTGTATTCATATCAAGCTAAGGCTAGCTGGCTAGCTGTAGGTAAACCACACTTTGTATTTCTTTGTACTAAATACTCTAGAATTTAGGCTACTGCTGTAGTTTTGTGATCACACTGAACAGACCAAGCAGTATGGTGCAGTAATTAACTTTCTTTATCCTTATAACAATGATTAGGCCAACACACAACACAGTCACTGTATTTTTTAGGTTTCATTAAGTGTAAAGTGAAAAACACACTTCAAAACATTTTGTGTCAAGTATCAAGAGTTTCAAGTAGAATATCTTATTGAAGCTCCTTGTATGGTGAACTACTTGTTGAATTTTGACTCTGTTGTTAAGTACATAAAGTTGTTCCTACATTTGACAGAAAGGTGGGATATAAATTTCTTTATGTTTACGCCAGTATAAGTGCTTCTGTTGATTATATGATGGCTCCCCGTGGTTATCACAATACAGCACACAGAGGATAGACATCCTTCACTGCTGCTTCTCTACATCACTTTGTACAGCTCATGAATAAAATATCAAAGCAGGATCAATTCACAGGGACTGGGGAGTTGAGAAGTACTGTTGTGTTGACACACTGGCTGTCTCCTTACCTCCCACTCTTGCCCTCACTCTGGATGCTTCTGGCTGTCTGCTGCTATTTGAAATGCTAATAGATTTCTCGACACTGAACTCAAAACTTTTCTTCCTTTTCTAAGCTAGTTCTTTCTACCCACAGCCTCGTCTCTCTTATGGCCTCCCTTCATATCTGTATCACCTTTCCATAAGCAGCTGTTTACTCAGAAGCACTTGGCAGCAAGCGTGCATGCAGCGAAAGACCTATCTGGTGCCAATAATGGTTGCCCAGTCACCTCTGCCAGACTAAATTAGTGTGTGAGTGATTGGTGATTTCTATCTGTCATACACGTACACATTACAGAAACCATGCCTAATGATAGCTAATTTCATGGTAGAGAGGTGTTTTGTAATTGGATGCCACTACCCCAATTTTAGTACAGATGCACTGGATGGAATATACTGCATGTTGCTGCTCCAATACTACAACACTAGTTACATCAAAAGAGTTTCAGATCTCATTCTGAGTCTATATTTAACTATTCTTAGTGTGGCTATTTATTAGCTTGAGACCATACCTGTTACAGGTACGATTTAAGTCACTAAGCTACTTTAAAGAGAGTATAAAATCACACACAACCTCTTTGCAGTAGATGAACAGAGCTTAATTTTAGACTACATGGGTTCACTATAAAGCTTGACTAAAAGGCTTGACATTAAAAAACAAAACAAAAAAAAAAGTCAAAATATGTATTACAAATTATGACTCATTCCTAAAATCACTGAGTCTTTATTGCTCATTTGTCATGCTGAAGTAAATCAGATTTGGAGGATTGGTTTTGCTAAATGCCATCTGTGGAAATATAAGCACCAAAATATTTCGTGTTTTAATGGTGGTGTACTATGAGGGAAATTTAGGTTTGTTTTACATTGATAATCTTTGGGATCATGAATCAATAAGCTACAATTGAAAGTTGTCTAAGCATGAAGAAGTGGTTCTGCTCTTTCTTGTAACAATCAAATTTCAATTTCAGAATTGTTTTAGTGATAGTATCTAAGCTATTGGTTAATTTTGATTAAGTATTTCCAAAAATTGTTATTGTAATAATCCTAAACAGCAGAAAAACAAAATCTTTTTTCTGTAAATACCCCAACGGTCGTGGCAGATGGCTGCCCCTCCCTGAGCCTGGTTCTGCCTGTGGTTTCTTCTTGTTAAAAGGGAGTTTTTCATCTGATTGATGGCGTTTTCTCTTGTATTATTGTAGGGTCTTTACCTTACAATATAAAGTGCCTTGAGGCGACTGTTGTGATTTGGCGCTATTTAAATAAAATTGAATTGAACTGAAATATTGTTGCTCTTAATTATCTGCATATCATTTCTCAATTCATCATTTTTTATTTTATTTTTGTGTGCATTTATCTCTCCCTTTCCTTTTAACATGCCATTCTGAAGGAACTAAATACTGGAAAAGTACACATCCATCCATCCATAATGTTGGGAGCATCTTTGGGTAGCAGTCCCACCTCTCCTATCCCAGGCTACTGTCCAAGCCCTGATTGCCAGTCAGATGGTCGTTCCTCTGCTGTTCTCCTGCCTCAGACCCCTCCATGCTGGGTAACACAGGCACAGTGTGACCTTGCCCAGGCAGAAGCAGAGCTGCGGAGGCTGCAGGAGCGTCATGAAACTGAGACTGAATCTATAAAGCGTGGTGTAGAGCGAGCTATCCTGGGAGCACGCAGAGAAGAGCAGCGCCTGCTGGAGAGGGTGGAGCAGGATCATCGGGACACTCAGCAGCGTCTGAACCAGATCCAGAGGGAGAACATGGCTGCAGCCCGGGTCAGCCAGTCCCTGTTGGACCAGAGGCTTTGTAAACTGACTCAACTTAAACAGCAGATTCAGGAAGTGGGTGAGTCAGTTGTGAAGGACAATGGGCCCAGCCAGAACCCATTGCTAAAGGAGATTGCAGAGTTCCTACAACCATGGGAAATCTCAGTTTCTCTAAAAAAAGTGAACTTCAAACCCAGCTCCCAACCAAATGCTGTCACCTTTGGAGATACTCGTGTTCAAGAACAAAGCTTTTGCCTGCGTGCTGGAGGTTGTGGGCCACAGGGACAGCTGTGTGCTCTTCATTCACAAGAGATATGGTGTGAAGACACAAACTATCAAGGTTCTGGAAGAGAGAAGAGCACCCTAGGACAGGGTTTTACCTCGCCAACAGGCAGGGTTGTCAGAAAGATCAGCCTCTCTAACAAGAGTGATCTAGAATCAGAGGAGGAACAAAAGCCCTCTTCTGCAAAGGTATGTCACTGCCTTTCAAAGTGCGAACAGGCCGACTGGGAGTCGTCTCAGGAAGATGAGATAGAATCAGGTTCCTTCCAGCCACAGGGGGAGGACGTTTTTTTACCTGTACCTACAGTACTTAAAAACTTGGACACCGTAGACAAGGACAAGGTGTACAAGATAAATAAGAATGGGAGACCCTACTCACCAAGGAATCAGAGGAAATGGCTAACTGTGGCCTCCAGTAGAAAGCCAACCCTTTCACCTGAACGAAAACAAGAGCATATGAAGTTGAGTCAGTGCTTGAGTTTAGACAGTCAAGAGGGCAATAAGGGAAGAGTTGGTCAAGATTCCAATTATAGGCTTTTAAGATACTGCAACAGTTCCTTAACATCTCCAAGAGAACCTATGGCCAGCCAAAGCTGCCTAGACCTCACCTCCAGGGGCCGACCTCCCTCTTGCCTCAGCCAGTCTTCTGATGAACACTCTCTAGGGACGTTCGGCGACTCTGGCCGAGCACCGTCCCCAACAGACAGCCTTGATTCTAGCTATACTTTCATTGTTAGCCCATCTTATGACTACAGTATGAACAGAGGCTCTTTGAATTACAGTTGCCGCCTATCAAAGTCTGCAGTGGACTTGACTCACAAGACACGCCCGTTGATTAGCAGTGGGCCAATTGAGCACGGAGTTTGGGGGGTTAAGGGTAGCAACTTCCACTCCATGACGAGCTTCACCTCAGCCTCGCCGACTCTCAAAAGGAAAGCTAAAGTCTCTGATATGGGGCAGACCTTCTTGTACACTACCTATAAAGGTCATAATATTTTACACCAGCCACAGAATCAAGCCACAATGGCTGGATCAAAACAACCTCCTGTGGCTAGGTCTTTATCCATGTCTGTTATAGATGGTTCCTCTACAAAAGAACTGGAGCCAAAGAGGGGCAGAGGAGAAAGAAGAGAGCAAGCCCTGGTGGAGTTAGAGGAGGAGTGTGACTTGTCTTCCACAGTATTTAACCCCAAAGGTGTCCATCTCATTGGACAATTTGGGAAGCAAGGTTCAGGTCGGGCTGACCTTACCCTACCAAGTGGTATCCATGCCACACCACAGAGTCAACTCTTTATAGTGGACTGCGGAAATGCACGTGTTCAGGTATGTTATGTTAAATGTCTCAAACATGTATAAAATATTGTTTGCATAGGAAATGAAGTTTTCAATAAGGTTAATACTGAATTTGAACTTTGAAACAGGTGACTGACCCTCGTGGAAATGTCCTCCAACAAGTGACCTCTCCAACTGCTGGTGGCTCTGATAAACGGTGTAGGAACTACTTTGACATTGCTGTCAATGCTAAGGGTCTGATTGCACTAAGCTGTGCAGCAGAGAGAGCCCTTCTTGTGTTCAGCAGGCATGGTCGACTGCTCCAGACCTTTGGAGGGTCTGGGTTGGGCTCTGCAAAAGATGAACTGGAAGCTCCCAGGGGTGTCACTGTAACCAGACTGGATGAATTTCTGGTAGCTGATATCCGGAAAGGTACCCTCATTGCCCTAAAGCTTGACCCTAAGACAGGCTCCCGTCTTGAGCGCACAGTGGTGACTGGATTCCACCGGCCTTACTTAGTGTCAGCTTGTTTGAGCTCAGGCATGGTAGCTGTATCCGAGAGGGGCAATGAAACAGGTTGTGTACCTTGCATCAAAGTGCTGGAGCCAGGCTGGAACACAGTTAGAGTTCTGGGTGTATGTGCAGGTATGGGACCGGTCCTTTCCTGCCCCTGGGGTATCTGTATCGATACACATGGTAATGTTTTGGTAGCAGACTGGGGGGAGCAGCACAGAATCCTTTTATACCCAGCACAGGGAGTAGGCTGGCCCATAATAAACCAGGGCTTGAGTAGTCCACGTGGCCTGTCCTTGTTACCTGATGGCCAACTAGCAGTGTCAGACAGCATGCATCATTGCATTAAGATATACCAGTACAAAGCACTCCAGGACTAGAAAAAGTGTGCTGACATTTTAAAAGCCACAGTGTTTAAATAAAACTAAAGTACTCCACTGTAAGCTTCTGCATTTAGACTGACAAATGATGCATTAGCGTTTGGCCCAGCTGCACCATAGGAATCACATATCCGCCTAGATTTGTATGCCAAAGGCTACATCCATGATAAAAGGCAAAGACTATGAAGCTAAGCTACAAAGAGAGCGTTTTTTCTTCCTATCTGGTGTTGCATGAAGCATCGAGTGTTCATTGTGTCATTTTTAGTTTGTTTTTATTTAGCTGCTTTGAAGTGTTCAGGGTCAAGTAGAATTGCTGTTTGTTTGCCGGCTGTTGTTTGTAGATTAGAGTTCAGTCACAGTCTACACAGTGTCTGTACTGATCTGTGCGCTGCTGAGTTTTCTACCAAAGCTGCTAACCCGCAGGCATGAGCACAGGCTAGTATTTACTCATGCATAAATTTAATAAAGTCATCTAATCCAGGACAAATATGAATAGGTTTGCATTCATTACCATAATATATTACAGTTAAATAAGTAGAGAATTTGTACTTTCTTTTCCAGTGCTGCATTTTTATTTCAAGTGATACAAAGAGAAGGGTGTCAGTGTTTCAAATGCATCGTCACAATTGTGATTCCTACAAATTCTACAATTTTTCATGCTGTCACTGATTTTTACTGACAAGGAGTTAAGCTCTGCAGCTTTTTTATTCCTCCCATTCCCTTCTTCCACAGCAGCATCTGTCAGCAGTGGAACCAGACTGCCAGCCAACTTTTCTTTTATAAGATTTGGCTGTTCATAGCAGATGTTTTATTCAGCAGGCGATTGTCTATTTGGGACAGGGTATAGGTGTGAAATTAAGGACATTTGCATTTGCTTTTTTGAGCTGAGGAACTTTCCTTTTCAGCACCCTCTGAAGTGGACATATGTGTTGTAGAGCACCACAGAGGTCCTGACACATATCGATTGGAGCTGCTAGCTTTAGCCCAAGTAATGCCCAATGGCAGAGCTCTCCGGGTGGATGCAATGTATCTGCAAAAGAGGTAATGCTCTGCTGTTTAAAGATCCTTAGGACTTTGTTAAAGGAATCATTGCACCAAAACTTGAAAATACTAAGTAAACTCCTGTAAAAACTGAGTGTGTGACTGAGCCATTAGATTGAACTATGATGTGTTAAGATAGATTTAATATCTTAAAAGGTATCAAGCTGTGGCTGTAAACCATTATTACACAATACAAACAGGTTGCATCTGTTATCTTTTTTCTATCTCTAGTTTTGATGATTTTCCATGTTAATGATAATAAAACTGAAGGATGAAATGTTGTGTGATCTTCATTAAGCTTTGCTTTTTCTAATACCACAGAGTAGTCTAATAGTAATCCTGGTAATGTCATGTCTTGTCTTCAGATTGTCTGCAATATTACAAAACATAAACAGTGGTTGGTTCACAACATCATAAACTAAATCTTACACGTATACACATTATAGATAAATATGACATTTTTTTTATGTAAATGTAAAAACCAATAGCTATAGGCTATGAATTTTACATGAGGAGTTCAGTTAAATTCTGCAGTAAACCCACCACAATTATGATTGTTATTGTTATGAAAATTAATAGAATGAACTTGCACACAGAAAGAAGTGAAGGAGGACCCTCTTGCGTCTAACACCCACTTACTTGTATCTGTTGCCAAGTGAAGAATAACATGAGGGCTGTGTTTGCATTTTAAGTCAATTTCCTGCACATCTGAGACACTCATGCCAACCTCTCCACAGATCAAACTCCCCCTCACTCCTCCCCAGCTGTTTATCAGTACTCTTCTCTCAATGTGGGCTTCACATCTCGATAATGTCGTGATTGCTTCGCAGAGAATGACACGCATTCTCTGTACACATTCACACTCTATATTTTGTACAGGGTGAAAACCACTTTGAGGAGTGTCTGTTAGATAACCAGTAGTGTAGTATGGTCATCGTGTCCGGTCATACAAGGAAATGGCACAATGATGTCAAGCTTTTGTTGAAAGGTTGATACCACAGTAATTCTTCATACACAGTAAATGTTGGGTGTGTGTTTCCTACAGAAGCCCGGTGTCAAATGGGGTTAGTGTCATAGGCTGTGAGACACCATCCTCTAGCCCCAGTTTTTATGTACTGTTAAACTGCCTCAAAATATCTTTTACAGCCACTAAATAACCCCACTTGTTTTGGCAACGTTTTCTGAATTTTGTCTCAGTAACTTAGTAAAGACAGGAAATGCAGCACTTTTTGTGCAGGCTAAATATTTAAAGAGAGTGTGATTTTATTTTATAATAATTTATTTTTATAATGAATTTGTTTCGCTAGCATAAAAAGTGAGAATTAAAAAAAAATCCAGGACTTGGGAATATATTGGCTATATTATTATAATATTATATGATCTGTTAGGTCTGGTACATTCTTAAAACAAGAGATACACCGGCCAGCTCAGCTACACCAAAAGGCCTGAAAAACCACAGAAGACAACTGAAGGGCATCATCACAGAATTCTTTCCTTGGTTAAGAAAAGTAACTTCACAAGCTCTAACAAAGTCAAAAACACCCTTGAGGAGGTACTGTAGATGTATCACTGTCAAGGTCTACAATCAAGAGATGCCTTGATGAATGGAAGAGTTTACAACGAGGTGCAAACCAGTGTTTACACTCAAGAACATGGAGGGCACATTAGACCTTATCAGAAAACATCTAAAAGAGCCTGCATAGACGAAACCAACATTAAGTTGTACTAGAATGACGGGAAAAGTATGGAGAAGGAGAGAAAAAGTTCATGATCTGAAGCATAACACATTATATGCAAACAGGGTAGAGGCAACGTTATGACATGGACATGTATGGCTGCCAATTGAACTGGATTATTGATGATGTGACTGCTGATAGAAGTAACAGGATGAATTCTGAAGTGTACAATTTGTTCATATTCAGCCAAATGATTGGACAGTGCCTCACAGTGCAAATGGATAATTACACAAAGCGTACTGCAAAAGCAAGAGTTTCTCAAGGCAAATAAATGGGATATTCTTCAATGGCCTAGTCAGTCACCTGATCTCATCCCAATAGAGCATGCTTTTCAGTTACTGAAGACAATAGTGGAGGCAGCGAGATCCACAAACAAGCAGCAACTGAAGGTGGCAGAGCATCTCAGGGGAAGAAACACAGCATTTGGTGATGTCCATGTGTTCTAGACTTCAAGCAGTGATTGACTGCAAAGGACTTTCATCCAAGTATGAAAAACAATCCTTATATTTAAAATTTAGTTTTTCCAATTAGTTTTCAGCCTCTAAAAATGGGGGACTACATTTTAAAATGTCTGTAGTTCCTAAACAGTTAATGCAGTACTTTTCCTAAACTCCTTGAATTAAAGCTGAAACTCTACTGTTCAGTCACATATTGATTGATTTAAAATCCACTGTGATCGAGTCAAAATTACTCTACTACATAAAAGTGCAGCAAAATCCAACACTCAAATGAAATACACGTGTACAGAAGGCACATTGTTGTATTTCCCTGCCACTGCCACTAGATGTTACTAAAGAGATTTGGTTTATTAATAGGCTACCTTTAAAGACATGCCATGGGTTTTATCTGCAGACATACCGCTTCCTCTCCTCTCTGTTAACTGCAACTCCAGCTCTTCAGAATGAATCTTCCTGTTTCCATTTCTGTAGCTCCACCTGTTTCCCATCGGCTGTTTCCTAACCAATCAACTATCCTGTTTCTCCATTGTTCTTCACTCAGCGAGCTTCCTTGTTTCCTAGCCAGCTGGCTATCCTGTCATCCAGCTTTCCTGTTCCTCATTTGGCACACCCCATTTCTCAGTTCACTTACACTAGTATTTAGTCAGTCACATTTTATTTATAATCCATGAATGAAGCTCCATGACTCACCACACCTGCAACAATCTTAGAGAACATGTTAAAAATGATATCAAGGAAGAAAAGCAAACTTTATATTTATAGCGCAGATAATGTTTTAAATACACATCAGTTAATTTATATAAAAGTATAGTAACCTTGTGCTCATTGTATAGTCTGCAAGGATGTTATTGAGATGTGGAGGAATTATGGAAATGAGACAGCTCCTACGCACAAAATACCATAAAACAGAAAATTAACAATATTTAGAGAGTTAGAAAGCACATTTGTAAAGTATAAGAAGCTCACACTGTCTCTTTGTTATAGTCTTGGGGAAAATAATAGTATTACTGTATTAATAAAGCTCCTGTTCATCATTTACACTTCTGAATAGAAGGTTCTGAAAATCATTGTTCCACAATGCCTCAGTTTCATTAAAACACTTCACTCAACAAAGTTCAGATGAACAGCACGTTTTTAGTGACCTGCAATGCTTTTAATCCTGTCACCAAAGGAGTGCATTTGATCCTTTTCTCAAATGTTACACAAAAAAACATTTTTCAAATTAAATTTGCTTTTGTACTGACTTGATATTAAAGTGTGTATACAGATTTTTTTCTTTGCTTCTTTGCAGAAGCAGCGTGCCAACTTTTCCAACTTATCCATAAAGCAGCAGGAGTAGTATGGCTTCTCTATGGAAACACACAGTGCATTCAAGCTGTTCTATTTTCATTGTCAGCCAACTTGTAGATAGTGTCGACTGCTGCACTAAAATAATCAGTTTGCTCTTAGCACATATTCAAGCTGACATTTTAGACCAAGGAATAACTTTTCAAACATTTTTCAAAATGCTCTTAAGAGTGGAAACATATGCAGATGAGGAAAAATAATTATCATTGCAAAGACTCTTCTCTCAGTTTATCAGTTGTTTTAGACATAGTTAAGAATTCAGACAGTATGACATTTTGTTCTTGGCTTTAGAGAGCCTGGAATAAGTTTTGTTCCACAAAACATGTAGGTTTTTTTTCCCCTCAACCTTCCTAAAACAATCATTTGTGAATGCTCAATTGGTACTGAACAGAAGCTCCTTATCAAAAAACAAACCAAATGAGCCAAATTCTAGGACTCATGCTTGAATTATGCTTCTGCATTGAATCTACGATGTAGTATGCAAGTGGCATTTATACCTGTGTGGGCTACAGTATGTCGATGGTGACATGCAATTACACTTCGAGGGAGGTGCACATCAGGTTACTACATAGGTTTCGGTGAAGGGTTTCAGAAGGGGCTTATGGTTATGATGTACTTATGGAGTAGATTTAACACAGAACTATAAAACTGTACTGGTGAATGTTAACTACAGTCTGCTGGGAAAACTTAGGTCCTGTTATTCATGTGGCTCTTACTTTTTGCATGTACCATCTACCTAAATGCTGTGGCTGACCAAGCACACCAATCCACAGCAGCAGCCTACCTCAGCAGGTTAATGCACCCCAGGGAACCAATCAAAGAGCCAAAGGAATTGATTTGACCTCCAAACTCCAAAACATATGACATTGAAATTGCAGTTGCTACAGATTTCAGATGCTACACCTCACAAAAACGTATAGGAGAATCGCCATTGGCTGCGTCTGCAGATGTCCCTTCTACAGTTTCAAGTGTGTCCAAAAGCATTTGGTTTCATAATCCCAGGTGGCCACCATCAGCCCCCAGCCAGACTTTCATCTCTGCACGATGCAACCACATCAGAAGCCAACCGTGACATTTAGCTGTAAAAGGGCTTGAAATGCAGCTGTAGTAAACAAAGTAAAGTACACCAATAACCACACAAAACAGAGGTAGAGCATTTTATAGCACCGCTTGCCATTTTAATTCATGTAATTGAATATTGATGCAATGAAAAAAAATTATCAAGAACTAGGAATTTTTAGGCCGCATACATGTTTGGAATTAACAACCCTCCCACATCCACCCTCAGTTTTTATTATCTAGTTTTCATTTTCCTTCCTGCCTGCTCACAGACACACTGTCAGTGAGCCAAGTTGTGTTCAGTAAACTTGGCGGTATTTTAGAGTTAGTACTGTATCATTAACCAGCAGTGGGTCAGGCTCTGGTAGGCTTATTTTTCTGCAAATTATTTTTGGTTGACAGCTATGGAACAGCTATGGGGGATGTAGGTCAGTTTATAGCAAATATCAAAAGCTTCCATAAAAGGTCAAGGCCACAAGCTTAAATCTCTTGAACATGACTGTATTTAAAAAACTCAACCTTTACTCTAACGCCAGAGAAGTCTTGTTAACCATGTATGGCTCTATGGGGTAAAATAAATTAAAATAAAATAATAAAAGGTCTTTTTTTCAGACTGGTGCTGATCAAAACTCTGATTTCATAGAAAAATAACATCCAAGTTATGCTTTACACTTTAAATATATCAGCACCATCTTGTCTATAAGGAGGTGTTCTGCTCCTCCCACACAACAGGTAAAGGAAAGACTTTAATGTCATTCAGTCTCTTCTTCCTCTGGTTCTCTGTTAGGATGCTGGAGAAAGGAATCACTTCCTCTGTCATCCGAACCCAGTAAATCACAGCAAAAAAAACCCTGCCATCTCCTTGAACAGCAAAAATGTCAGACTCCACCTAAAATAAAGATGAAATTGTTAAAATTTAAATTAAAAAGGGGGGGGGGGGGGGGGGGGGTTTAAACAA
>VUQS01031462.1:0-14902 GCA_015108495.1 Heterochromis multidens | reverse complement strand
TTTTTATTTTTTCTTCTATTTTTTTTTTTTCTTTTTTTCCTTTCCTTTTTTTTTTTTTTTTTTAACTTGTGTTCTTCACTTCCGTTGTTTAACCCAACTTTTACTTTGCGTTAGATTAGGTCACCAGTAGTTTGAACAGTTGTGGTGATTGGCACATGTTTTTTCAGGTGCTGATGAGAAATGATCGAGGAAGTTTGAGAAACAAGTCCACAAGTTCAAGTTTTATTAGTGTTTCTCAGTTTTCACATCCTGTTCTTCAATTTTTCTCTTCCATCCCTCCATACCTGTCATGCCTAAGGCTTTGTATCAAACTTCAATACTTTTTTGGCAGAGAGCAAAATACTAAGAAAGTTCAAGTACTGAAAGGTGCTATTAAATATGTCATTAGATCTACTGTCTAGTATTCAGTGGAGGTTTTCTGATGGGTAGTGGATGAATTGTTTTATTTAGGTTAAATTCTTTTGCTTATTATTTTGAAGTGATTTTTTTTAGGTGTAACCTTCTTTTGTGAAATGCCAAAAAAGGATTTGGCAGAAAAACAGCCCTACCACTACTGCCAGTGAATCCTTTTGATTTTAATGCAAGAATTAAAGTATTGTAAAGACATTATAATCATAAAATGACAAATCTTACCCACTTGTATTCTTATGTCTCTGTCTCACCTCCATTTCAAAGTGCTTTCCAGTCATGAAAAACACTGGCATAGCAACCACACTAACAACCTCCACTCTCCTCTCTCTGTCTTTTGCTTTTTCTTCCTCTCTCACACCTCCCTGCATCCCTCTCCTCACGGCAGGTCTCGGTAATTAGATTGTGGAGATGAGGAGGTGGCGGAGAGTTAAGAGGATTTTGTTTTTAGGAGAGGGAGATTTAAAGAATGAGAGAGAGAGAGCAGGATGGAGTAGGGGGAGTGAGAGATCAAGCTTGAGAAAGGCAAGAAGAAGGGTAAGGGAGTGGGAGAGAAAGAGGGTGAAGAGGGAATTATAGAAAGAGGATAGCAGATCCTTTTTCTTTTGTTTATCGTGAGCCGGTCACTCTTCCTGAAAGAAAATGTTGAGTGACAGACACAGATACGTGAAGGGAGAGAGAGAGAGAGAGAAAACAAATGAGGAGATAGAGAAATCGTTTGTATTTTGAGTGATTCTTCTGTTGGTCAGCTTTGAATATGACAATCTAGAGAGAGCTCTACACAAGACATCAACAGCTTCTCTTGGTCTGACATTGGAGAAGGCTGTGAAATGGAGAACTCCTGATCAGATGCTGAAGGACCACAACTTGTTCAACATGAAGGAGCTAGAGGTTCCACTGAGACCTCCTTTGAGATATCTGAATTCCTCTCTTTGCCCCCATGGATGAGCCAGAAGCCTTGCCAAGGACACTAATTTTGTCCACTTATTTTCTAAATCTCTGTTTTCTCATTTCTAATTAGGGTTTGTGTTGGTGAAATACTGATTAAATCAAAAGCTTCTCTTTCAAGCTCTGCACCATTTGAACCACAACAGTGTCGTACAGCACCGGCACTGGTTATGGCACAGTGCTAGATTACTTCAGATGATCTCGCACTTCACCTTGCACTCTCCCACGAGTAAGATTGCTCAATACTTAAGATGTTTTCACACCCAACATGCTTGGTGTAGGTTAGGGGAAGTGTCTATTGGGCTAAATAACTCAACTGGAAGAGATCTCTTTAGACAATCTGTATATGTTTATGTAGGTAGACTTGTCATATTGGTGACACTGGCAAAACTCTCCATTGTGTTTCCTGCCTGTCATATGACTTCACATTCAAGCACTGCCTTTGTAAAAAGTCAGTAGAAACATAAACTGGATCAGGGCTAAAAGGCTAATTTGTTCTTTGACCAACAATCATGAAAGCTCAGTTCCAACCTGTAGTTAGCAATCCACTGCCTTCCGACAAGCCAGCATGACGAACAAGGTCAACCAGTACTGGTGAACTGGTTGAAGGCTTATATTTTGAAGAAGTTATAGTTAATATAGTGTGTTCTTAAAGTTTGAAACTTCTTCACCAGTTTAGGTAAACAAGATTACCTTTCTGTGCGGTGCAGTGGAAGAACACTTTTAGCAGGCCAATATTGCTGTGAAAAATTAGAGGTGCTGACTCACATCCTAGCAGCTTCACACTTGGGCACAAATTGTCACTAAAAGTCAGAAAACAAAGAGGTAACATCAAGAGAACATCAACATGTCACCTGCAAAAAACAGGGCTAGAGTCGGACACACTCAACACTGATTTCCTGGTCCAGCTTGTGATCATTTTGATGACATTTTAATCTTTCAGGAAACTACCTTTACTCTGTAAGAAACCATTAAAAATAGAAAAGCAGAGCAACAGAATCACACAGTTTTTCATTCTGTTGAGTCATCATTTGCCACGTGAACAAATGTCCTTTCTTTGTTTACGGTTGTCTTTGTTTTGTCTTTTCTATTCCACTACTATGTATCAGTCTTTTCTTTCGGTCTTCACACTACTGCACATTACCCTCATTTTTGCCTTGTCCTCTTTATCGACCTATCTCACACTTTCTTTTGGCTTTTCCGTCCATCTCAACCTCCCCTCTGCATCCTCCATCTCTTTCTCTGCAGCCACTCCACAGCTTCCCATGTATTTTGGAAGAAAAGCTTTTTAGCAAATATTTGTCCGACTGTGTCTGTAGAGCCCTCTGAGTCAATATGGGCCCAGCCAGGCTAGACCGGTCCAGAGAAAAAGAGAGTGAGAGAGGGGGGATCAGTGCATAAAAACCAGCAGTGCAGAAACAATAGAAACTTAGGAATCCCTCTTTTTTTCCTTTCTGTATGGAAATGAATTCACAAAGAACAGAGTTTTGCTCAGTAAAGCTTACCAATCTGCAAGCAAAACACTCATGACTTTGACAAGTATTACAATTATTGGTATACTGCTCCTATCCATGTTAATGTGTTTTTAAAGGTGCTTTTAATGTAGATAAAAAAGGAAATTCACTTTGTATTTTGCAGTACTAAATGAAAACTCAAACATGTACCATAAATTCTCAAAGAGAGGTTTCTTAAACTTGCACTGGCAAACGGTGACCTCATGTCTATTTTTCCTGGTACCCACATTAGCTTTTCTTCTAAATAAAGTCATGTTTTTCTTGAGATCTCGCAAACAGTCTCAGTGTATTTGCTTGAAGGTGTCAAGCAAGAATGCATATTACATCACCAGCTCTTGTGGTGCTCTAGTGGTCAGAAATTCTGTGTATCACAATCACATATTGCTTCACTTAATTTACAGGTACATTGTTCATAATAGCTGAGTTCATGTCATGGCGGGAGGGATGTGTTAACCTGATAATTCAGGTTAAGTTTAAAATATACTAAGAGGGATCAACATTAACAATGTAACATTTTTTGTACATATAAAAAAATATAGCAAAACAATTAAGAGTAGTGAAAAACAGATTAATAACTTATTTCACATGAGTAATCTTGCAAGGCCAAGTTGCCCTGGCCACATGGCACTATTGGTAGTCTGATACAATACTCTAATCTTGAACCAATCTAATCTATCTAATCTAATCTTCAACCCTAACCCCTAACCCAACCCTAACTCTTTGGGACAAAGAAACATTTTCCTTTGAGTTACCCTTCTATACACCTCAGAATTCATTGTTCCACTGCAGTTACATCATCAGTGAAAATAATTTTACCACTATCTGTGGCAGCCATACGTGCCCAAGCCATAACACCGCCACCACCATGTTTAACTGATGATCTGGTATGCTTTGGATCTTGGGCAGTTACTTTTCGTCTCCACATTTTCCTCTCACCATCACTCTGATACAGGTTAATTTTGGCCTCACCTATCCATAACACCTTTTTCCAGAATTCTTCAGGCTCTTTTAAGTACTTTTTCGCAAACTGTAATCTGGTCATCCTGATTTTAGTACCTGTATTTCTGGTCATTAAGTTTTTTGTGGATAGTAGTCTCTGACAAACACACACCTGCCTCCTGTAGACTGATGCAACTGTTGTTGTGATTTGGCGCTATATAAATAAAACTGACTTGAATCTGATCTGTTGGACAGACATTTGAAGTATTTTATTTACCATAGTGAGGATTCTTCTGTCATCAGCAGTGGAGATCTTTCTTGGCCTACTAGTCTCTTTGTGATTACAGAGCTTATCATTTTTTCTTCTTAATGATATTCCTGGCAGTAGATTTTGGTAATTCTAAGGTTTGGCTGGTGTCTCTAATGGTTTTATTCTTTTTTTAAGCCTCATAATAGCTTCCTTGACTTTGAGTGGCACAGCTTTTCTCCACATGTTAAAAAATGGCAACTACAGACTCCAAATTGTAGAAGCAAGCCTAGGTATCTTATCTTTCACTAATAAAGCAATGACACAAAATAATCACAGTATTCCCAAACATTATGGTGCCCTGAAATGAGGGGAACAATGTATAAAAAGTGGTGTAATTTCTACATGGTGCAACTTAGATGTATGCAAATGACTTTAAAGTCTGGAATGTGCACTTTAATCACGTCTGAATTGTTTGATTTAAAATTTTACACTGAGTAGCAAAGGGGTAAAAAACAAAAAAATGTGTCTTTGTCCCAAACATTATGGAGGGCACTCTATAGGAAAATGCTACATTGCTGAGTTTTTAATTCCTCTTAGTATATTTTAAACTTAACCTGAATTATCAGACTCCTCCAGGGCAATGTGCATGCTCACAATGTGGGTCTCGAAAATGAAAAACTTGCATATATTTAACCAAATTATTTTCTCAGTTTTAATTTTGTTCTATTCGGATTAGACTGTCTACTGATATTTTTGTTTTTGTGGTACAACTTGTCATATTTGCTCAATCCAGTATGAAAGTTGAATGAAAACAGTATTTTCTTCCTTTTTTTTGACTAGGAATTTCATGTTAAAAATTCTATACATGTTTTGTTTTGCATTATTGATTTTCTTTTTTTCATACATTAACTACCCAATACTGAGACATGTTTTGATGTATCTGTCCCAAATTACAGATCCTCATTCACTTTTATGATAAGAAAGGCCAGTGCAAATTTCAGGCTTCTGACTTTAATACCTTTTCAGCTATTCACATTGAAACATTGCCTCAGATTTCAAAGTGCCAAAAAACATGCTGGAAATGGGTCGATGGACCGTTTTTCAAAAAAATATATCTTGAAAAGTATTTAAAATATGAAGCTAAAATCTCACAGCAATCATTATATATGTCCAAACTTTGGACCACAAAATATTTCGGCAAATCTGAGATGACTAAGCAGAAGGCCCACGGTGATTTGAGATGGAATGACCCAAATGTGCTTTTAGAAAAATAATTTACAACTTTGTATTCATAATTGTAGCTAGCTGCTATATTTCAACTGTTGATCAGTTATGTTTAGCTAACAATTTCCTTGATTGAGTCTTACTCTTGGCCTATTATTTCAGCAGTTAACCGTATTTAATATACATTTTTTTATTTAATAATTGATTTACATTTTTAAAAAGTGGAGCAGATTTTTTTCCCATACTCCTTGGCTTCTGTAGAAGTAACCCCTGGGACACTTCCCCTTGTTCCCCTTGTTGAAAATCCCTGGTCTATACCATAATGGTTTATCCATGGTGCTGCTGTGCACTAGACAGTAATTAAAAGTCCAATAAAAGAAACTAGATTTAAAGTCTATTATTAGACCTTAGGGTGCAGTTACATAGGGGTGTAGAGTGAGTCATTACAGTCTTTGAACATGACTGTATTGATTAAGTATTGAAGCAAATGAGTTTGTAAGACATGGTTGAGTAGACAGCTCAAAAATGTGTCTGTTAGCCTGTTAAATTTGCTTGTGGATGGCAATCAGTACACCTGTCCTAATCCATCAGGGAGCACACAGCAGGTTATCTGTGGAGCATATGATCACAGATCACAACTTAATCAAATGGATAAGGAAAAATGTCACATCTGATTTGTCTTCACTGCCCAAAGAGTGATATAGAAAAGTTTTTACAGGGTAAAATGCATTTATAAAACATTTCTTAATCAGTGTATTCCATTGTCATCCTTTTGACTGTAACATGGCAAAGTATTGTTCCAGCCTCAATCTAGTTTAATACGTCTTCCTGTGCTCCCTCCATGCTGTCTGCTGCACTTATTTGGCACAGAGCGAGTATCACTCAGTCGTTTTATTGTTTAGAGCCTCCTCCCTCAATGTAATACACACCTCCTGTTTGGAATAAATTTATCTGCCACCCCACAAACACACACACGAACACACACTTGGCTTGTCCTCTTGATCCTGTCTGCTGTATTCTGCATCCCCATCCTCTGTTTAGACAACCAGGCAAGCCACAAATATGCTAAACTGAAGAGAGCAAGAAAGAGGAGATGAAAGACAGAAGAAGAAGTGTGGAGTGTGTGTGAGAAAGAGGCAAAGTGTGAATGTGTGTGCACGCAAGAAAGAGAGAGCGAGAGGGTTAGAGAGAGCGAGAGAATCCCATTTCATTGTAATAGTGTTTAATATTTATTGGAAAAATGTAAAGAAAATGTAAAGGAAGTGCTTTTCAGCAAGCAGGCAGGATTAGCATAAATAGTTTGGGGCTTGGACGTGCTTGGTCCCTGCCGCAGAGGAGTAAGGCTGTCCCCTCTATTCTCTGTCTCACACACACAGAAATATATGCATATGTTTGCACATACACCCACTGCTACACAAACTTTATGCACAAGCCTGCATGAGTAAACACTGAAACATGCAAACACACACACACACACACTGACCTTTGAGTGTGAAAACTCATCAGCATATAGTGATTTATAATAGGCACTGCCAATCCTTGTTTCTTTTTTTTCTCTTTTTTTTTGCATTTATTAGACAGAACCCGGGAGGGAAGCAGAGAGGGGAATATTGGCTGTTGTCATTTATTTTATGCACTGTTGCTGCTGATCAAGGATCTGTGTGCTGAATTTGACTTTATGCTAATAAACTGTAATGAATGACCGGATTTTAACTACAGCAAACTGCAGAGGATGTAGCTCTTGCGTGATCTTTTATTGTTAGAGAAAAGAATAATTCTGGTTTATTTACAGTTTGGGGTGTTATTTTCATAATTGTGTCCATAATGTCTCCCCATATTATTAATTATGAAAATCTGGAAGCTTGGTAACATAGTAGAACAGAGATGGAAGGATCAGGAACATAAGCAGTCAGACAATCTAAGAACGAAAGTAACAGTTTATGATTATCTAAACCAGTATAATTAGAGGTGAAAGTGGAAGTGACTATAAGTGCAGCTGATAATCCCTCGCAGTATATGAAAACGGTCATTGCAAATTGAGCCGAGCTTTGTTGAAGCACATGAATTGTATTTTATGTGCCTCAACTTATGACTTCTTGAAATACTTTTATGCATAACCACATAAAAGTATTTCAGCAAAGGATGAAGTACTAACAAAAAAACACAGTAAAGGGAAGAGGACCATTGAAATAGTGGCAATTAAATCCAATATTTAATTAAGAGAGCATAAAAATGTGTTGCATCAAAGAGCGTGCATATGATAGATGAGTCTTCTTCTTTTGTCAGGACTCTTTAGGGGTTGCCACAGCTGTTCATGGGTGTTTTAAAAAATATAACGCTAAAAAATCTAATATTTTAGTCCTTATAGGAGTTACCACAAACAGATATTGCAATAAGAAATGTTGGTATAGGACTTTTTTGTATCCCACAAGCCAAACCAATTCAAAGTTTTTAGTCAGACTTGAAAGTTCTTCAAAAGAAATGGTGAGCTTAACTAATGTGAAAGAAAAGTATGTTCTAAATGTAGAAATCACAATATCAAAATCTTCCTTTCAATTAAGAGATCTAAGAAGTAAGTGGGTTCTCCCATTTACATAGTTCTTTAATTGGTCAAAGGTGTAACTATCTAAACCATGCATCACAGCTGACACAGAGTGTTGGTGTTGATGGCATTGGAAATTTAGTTAATTCTCTACAGTTAGAAAGAACTTTACTTTGGATTCACCATATTGATAATGACAGTGCACTGGTGACACTCTTGTTCAGCAGCAGCACATTATTAGTAGTTTTTATACTTACCTTCTTGTTTTTTTATAGACATTCTGATTTCTCTTTTTCTCCCTTCTTTCTCTTCGTCTTTCTCTTCCATGTTAACCTCCAGTCCCTGTGTTCGGACATTCAAGCCAGACGGCGGGGAGTCTCCTCTGTTCTGAAACTCTGCCAGAAGCTGCTGCAGCAGAGCCAGGTGGGTAAGCACAAATTAGATGACAGCAAAGTTGACTGACAAAGTAAAAAAAATAGTGAATTCACCTCACCAAGACACAGGATATATACCGCCTAACTGACATAAAAAGAAAAGAAAGAGGGAAAAATATACTTTAGAAATTTAAATTTTATATTTTTTATTTTTGAAAACCCTGAGAGTCAAGGTCTAAGTGTCATAGATTAGCCTAACGAAGTGAGAGATACTATACTGTTGTCAGTTCTTACAATATATCGACCTGTCTATCTAAACCCCACCGCAAAACAGTCGGGCCCCATGGCTGAGGTGGGCCCAGATGCAGAGCAGCACAGAGAGGCCCTGCAGCTGCTGTCTATCAACCTGGAGAGGAGGTGGGAAGCCATCGTGATGCAGGCGCTGCAGTGGCAGAACAGACTGAAGAGAGAGCTGGGAGAGCAGCAGGTTAGAGCGCTCTGACATTTACACTTTACATCCTTCATTCTACACTGCAGGCAGTCAGCTGACGCGCTGTTACACTCAGTGAGCATGTCAGCGTTTGATTTGATGCTAAAATGTGCCGTGAAAGACAGATGGTGCTGTGATTGAAGCCGCAGTGTTTTGGTTATGGAATCATCTTTATAACCAGAGACAGTGTCATAATATTTTGTGAAATAAGCATCAACTCCAGAACAAAGCTGTATTTATTTGTTCGCTAGGTAAGCCCCCACTCCCCCAGGCAAAACTGTGGAACAAAATGAATGTTATTAAGGTGTCTGTAACAGTTTGGCTGTGGTTAGATAACAATGTTTTCTCCGAGGCTCTGTGTAAAAGTAAAATGAAAGACACACTAAGGAGGATTTCAGTGCCTGGACTGGAGTTTGTGATCAACTTGGAAAAAAAAAAAGAAGGCAGAATTTCTGATGGCTTTCCCAGATCCCTTGTCAGTCAGTTTGTGGTTTCCTTTCTTTTTCAAACTTAGATTATTTTAACCTTTTTTTATTTCACACACTATGCCAATTCTGGCAAAACATCTGTTTGTGCTTCTCTAACTAGTGGAGTTCCCACAAGGGTCGATCCTTGGACAGGTCTTATTCAACATTTTCTTGCTATGCTGACAACTCACTGTTATTAAATTGCAACAAAACTGAATTTTTCTCCTGCTCAGCTCCCCATTATTCTTGTTCTAGTTAAGATGTTTAGAATTGTACATTAGAACTCGAGACCTAGCGACAGACAGTAACACATATTTAAGTCATATTAAAATAATTCAAATGCGACCCTAAAGCTCTTCCTTTGCGTATGCCCCTATACACATGTATAGTGTGATAGTGAGCTGTTACTATCGCACGTGTGTGATGCCCACCCATCAGGTCTGGGTGCTTTGAGTAGGCAGTCAAATGAAGTTGCATTTTCTGGTACCTCACTACTTCATTTTCATTGTTTAGCTTAGTTTATTGGTATGCAAACAAAGAGGGCAATAAACCAAGCTGGTGCAGAGTATTTGGACCATTCATGCTGAACCACAATGCATACTACTTCAAAATGGTCTCTTGCACTGTGCATTTGGAATTTTAACACATCATTTTAGTTTAGAATATTTAGTGTTTTTTCCCCCATGGACAAAGAAGACTTCAGATTTGGTACATAGTCATATAACAGTGGTAGTTTTGCTGGCTACTAACTCAACTTAGGGTTGTTTTAAAAAGATTCAAAGTTTTTTTTTACTTTTTAATGCCCAGAAAAACTTGGAAAATGCTGTGAGTTATTAAACTTATATAATATGTTATACAGAATGTTTTCTACTCATTCTCAGTATATCATTAGTAAAAGTATTCTTAAAGTCTAAGGATGGCCATGCTGTCTCCAGAGGGTTTCTCCTTAGGCCTTGTGATTTTACTCAGAAAATTATATTTTGTTTGTGTGTTTTAGTAATTCATGCGCAAACAAGGAAAGTTAAGTCTCATCAGAGTCTGACTAGAGGAAAGGTCAGAGGATTACTAAATCATTAGGAATATAAGTGGTGGAGATATGTTATCCAAAAAACTACCCCACCAAATTTCATGAAACTGAAGTGAAGAAGTGGAGAACAGACTTTTTTTTTTTTTTTTTACCTTATTTAAAATAGCAAGCTAGATCATTGGCCTTTAAAGATTTTGCACTTTTTGAGTTCCCCTCTAGTCTATAGAATGACTGCTCATGGCAGTCTTGCCAGTGGTTAATAGTTCAGGATGGAACAATGGTCTATATTGAACCAGGCTATCAACCACCCTGAAGCTGTGCCACTATCAGAGCAAAAGTCTCTGTGGATATCCTGCATTTTAAAAGTATACATATGCTGAAGCTTCATGTGCCAAGTCCATTCTATATCAGTGAAGCAGTCCTGAAGCAGCCAGTTGATAAAAGTTAATCTGTTAGTTCTCCAATGCGATCAGTGTCATGGAAGCAATGTTTCATCTGACACCTCCTCGACAAACAAAAGAAACAAATGAGATTTTAACACTTTGACAGTTTGCATATTAGAAAACCACGCATGTCTGGCACCATGATGGCACATCGGCAAAAAGAAATCTGTAGCTGATGATGCGTTTCAGGTTCCATGTTTCAAGTACTCACTTATCACAGCAATGGTTTAACACTGCACTATGACAGCTCAGCACATGGGCGTCTTGTCTGAGGAAGCAGCTTGTGCCATTGGTGTTCAGCGAAAATTCATTCATGAGGGAGCCGTCCACAGCTGAGCTGCTTGGGTAGGATCAGAAAAGCTGAGTGCTTTCTTCGTCTGAAGGCAGAGAGCTACAGCAGAATGGAAGTGTTATGGATCTCTAATAGTGATGAATATAGAGGCAGAAGGAGGGGTGCATTTGGATACAAGGTGAAGGGTTTGGCAGGGATACACATGCACAGTTATAGACAGTCACACTTACGTAAGCATAAAAAGCTGTTAAGCTTCAAGAACTACTGTGTTACACTAGTGCTTGCACGCAGAAACACAAAGTGTCATGCGAATGTGAAAGCAAACATACACCGGGGAAAATAATTGATAGATAGTCATGTGCTAACAGCTCAGAAAGAGTAGAAAGAGAAGGAAGGTGAAAGGTAGGGAAAAAATGAGAGGAGGTCAGGGATGGTGTGTAGGAGGACAGAGAGAGGAATCTCTTACAGTATGTAAAAAAGTACTCTATTTTTATGTATAAAACAAAAACAAAGAAAAAACTGTCCGACAACACCTCACAAGCTCAGATTGTGGTTTAGAATTTAAGTCTAGACTAAGCTGCAACCTCAGGCCAAAAAAATGAAGCCAATGCGGAAGGGCCAAAACCTCTGAGTGGTCACTTGAGGTACTTCTATTAGACTCCCATGTTAAAAATAACATGTTTATTTTTTTTAAATTTTGGTTCTCCATGGATGGTTTTTCCTCCTTCATAGCAACTGTACAGTGGGTGAATCCTCACCCCCCAACCCAGCAGATGGCTGCCCCTCCCTGAGCTTGGTCCTGCTCAAGGTTTCTTCCTCCAGCAGAAAAGGGAGTTTTTTTCTTCCCACTGTCGCCAAGTGCTTGCTCATAGGGGGTCATCTGATTGTTGGGGTGCTATATAAATAAGATTGAATTGAACTGAATTGAAGTGAAATTTTTAATAACCCATCAATTTGGATACTGTCAAGTCTTAACACTAGACCTGCCAAGGGGGTTCATTTAGGCTTCTTGGCATTTTCAAATCATGTAACTCTTTCCTAAAATTGGTGTATTCATCATAGAGTAAGTTTTGTGGTGTGTGGGATAAAAACAAACAATAAATACCATTCCATAGTATCAGTGTAAAATGCTGCCGCTCAACAATCAAGGCATGCCTGGTTGCCACTTGTAGCTAACTGTGAGGTCAGTCTGTCCAACCTGTTGTAGTGAGCACCCTGTTTTTTATATCTTCTTTATTTTTGTGTAACTAAAATAATACACTATCCAGAATTCATTTTTAACTTTTCAATAATGTTCTTCTTCTACAATAAATAATTTATTTAGAAGTGTTAGTTATTGTGTTGTTTGTTGTACCCCTTCTTAATTAGTGTGTTCTAAAATATGTTTTACCTTTATGATCTGTAATGAAATAATCAAAATAATTTGCAAAGCTAATAAAAACCCTAAAACCCAATCCTAATTTTTCTCCTTTAGTTTGGAGAAATAATTTACTAACCCCTAAATCACTTAAAAATGTTATTTGCCTCCACATTTTGCCCTTTTTCTAAAGAATAAAAAGATGCATCATTAAACACTGGCATATTTTATCCAGTGACCCTTTAATAAGGTCATTCTTTCCTACCTTTGCTAATAAATGTGCTACATATTAGAGTATGTAAGCAAACTAAACAAGAATTTAAAATTAGGATATCAAACAATAGAAATAAAATAAGGAAAAGAGATGAATGATCTCCACTGGCTAGATTAATTAATTCATCTGGCCATCATGTCTATTGCAAGGTATATAACACTGTTATCAGTGACATTGTGTTGTAGGTCCTTATAAATACCTGTTATTGTTTATTGAGTATATTAAGATTTTAATAGTGATTAATGATGCCTCACTGATGTTATAATGTTATTTATGATTATTTCTTCTTTTTTTTTTTCATCCACCACCTTTCTGGGTCGTTCAGCTCCAGAGTCCTTGTTGTTGCTTGCTGTTTGGAACTGGTCTTTACATATATAGTCAGTGCTTTTTCTTGAATTGCACTGATGACAGTTTATAGCTAAAATGTGTTTCTGCCTTTTTTTTTGCCCTTTAATAAACAATAAGAAGGATACTCATCAGTGAGTGCCAGTATTTTGTTTGTCCTGCATTTTATCAAGACCAGGCTCCCTAAATGTGTTCAAGAGTCAAAGTTGAGTGCACTGTTACTTTGTATCACTTATGCATGTTGGAAAATCCGGAGAATCTGCCTAATTCTGCTGTACATGTTCTGCTGGAGGTCACACTCTCTTTTTCTCTCGCTCACTTGTGTAAATTCACACACAAAGACACACACACACATATTGTAGAGGAGGAGAAGACAAATAACGGAGGCCAGACACTCTGACCTCGCTGCTGGCTGGAGAGTAATTTCACTTCGACTGGAGATGAGAGAGGAATAAAAAGAGAGAGAGAAGCAAAAAAGAAAGGGGAGGAAAGCAGAGAATGAACCAGAGAAGCATATATGTGGGTGGTATAGTTTATAAATGAACACTTCTGCCCCGTGATAAAACGATTGTCCTCTCCTGGTTTCTGTGTGTGTGCATGCACATGCATTCCCGTGTGCATTTTTGAGAGAGGGTTTGTGTAAATGAGTCAGCTTGCCTGCCTGCAAATGACTGCTGGTCTGCGTGTCTCAGACTTTAACTACAGTGTGTGACTGACTGAGATGTGTTTGTTTCTACAGGTAGGTATACAACTTGTGCATGTTATTGTACCAGCATGCAAATGGCAGAGAGAAACTTGTACTCATGTTTGGCTTGCACTTACAGAATTGCAGACTGTCTTTTAACAGCTGAAGTTAATTGAAAAATCCAGCCCTGTGTTTTTTATTGCTGAAGCTATTAATTGATTATTAGAGTTTTACAACCAACCTAATTATTTATCAAGGAAAGCATCAAATCAGGTGTTACTTCCTGGGTGTTCTTCTGTCATGACACAACACAGAAAATACAAATTGTACAACAGAGTGTTAAGTGGACACCAGTGGAAAGTTTGGGGAAATTAAGGTCCATCCTTTGAGTACCATGAAATGAATATATAAGGTGGATTTCTTGGCAATCTGGCTTGGTGATGATTAGTGTTGATTACTGTACAGCAGACCAACATGCACCTGGAATGATGTTTTCACAGTTGCTATCACCTCTTGTGAGGCAGTATAAAAGACTACAAAATCCACATGAAGAGGTGGAAGGTATGGTGGAGGCATGATTCAACTCTCAACTGCAAAACACTTTAAAATATATATGTTACTTTAGTTCGCTGTTACTGGTTAAATTTAGGCACCAAAACTAGTTGGTTAAGTTGTGGATTTAAACAGACCCTTTCACAACAGCCACAAGTTAGAAGGCAAACTTCTCCCAACAAGCTTCTCCAACATTTAGTTTGCCATGGTGAAGACATCACCACTGTTTGGAAAAGGTTGGAAATGTCTTACTCACATGATGGCAAGACAAGCCAAGGGATATAATAGAATTGTAAACTGTTTACATTATACATGCTTCCCTTAGGCAGTATCATTAGAAGGCATAGCATACATTTTCATTGCTATGCAGATGATACCCAGCTGTATCTGTCCATGAAGCCAGAGGACACACACCAATTAGTTAATCTGCAGGAATGTCTTAAAGACATAAAGACCTGGATGACCTCTAATTTCCTGCTTCTAAATTCAGATAAAACTGAGGTTATTGTACTCAGCCCTAAAAATCTTAGAGACATGGTGTCTAACCAGATATTTACTCTGGATGGCATTACCTTGGCCTCCAGTAACACTGTGAGGAATCTTGGAGTCATTTTTGACCAGGATATGTCCTTCAATGCGCATATTAAACAAATATGTAGGACTGCTTTCTTGCAATATCTCTAAAATTAGAAACATCCTGTCTCAGAGTGATGCTGAAAAACTAGTTCGTGCATTTATTACTTCTACGCTGGACTACTGTAATTCATTATT
>VUQS01031458.1:0-13452 GCA_015108495.1 Heterochromis multidens | reverse complement strand
TTTACAGTGCATTACTGAAAGTAAATCACTGTAGGCAATCATATTTTTATGGTTACAGAGCACATACAACTATGAGCAAACTTATTTTAATTTCACAATATTAGGGGATATTTCCATGTGTCATCCCTATGTCTTAAAACAGGAGTGGAAAGAGTACTAGAAAGCTGTACTGAGGCAAATGCAATGCTAAATAAGAGATTTTACTTAAAAGAAATCACTTTTTGTTAAAAAAAAAAGTGCTTTAACATGATTTTAGTTTTAACTCAATGCTTATTTCTCAAATTAACTCATTTAAAAACATGTACATATTTTTGTTAAGTACACACAAGGGTTAAAATTCTGGTGTAGCACTCTGAGGGGGAGAGGGGGATCACTCGGGTCATATTTCTATTGTGAGCTTTAGTAGATTTGCCTTCTTTCTGGACACTCTGTAATCAGCTGACCTGTGCTGCTGCTTGTTATAAGGTTTACTGCTCTTTGTCCTATAATACAGAAGCAGATGTTACATGAGCCATCATGGCAGCTTTCTGATTGCTAGCCAGTATAAAAGGTGGAATTCTGCAAGTGTTACTAAAGAAAATGGCTTAAATTCAAACTGATGACTCCTACAAGTCCTTTTAGATGCAAGTCTTCTTTTGCAGCAGCAATACTGAAACACATTGAACTTATTTGGGCAGTTATTTGGAAATGAGATTCAAAATTACTTTTCAATGGCCAAGGGGACATAAAAATTGTATACGCAGAATATCCAGTCAAATCTGATTTCTTTTTTTTTTTTTTTTAAGCTTAAAAGAGTTAAGGTTTGAAAAGCTTTCCCCCCTTAACATTATACTTCTACTACCATATTTACTGTTGTAAAACTCAATTCAGAATTCTTTGAGTGCTATGCTTCTCTCATAATGTCTCTGTTGCTACCCAGGAGTTAACCTAGCAGTGACCATGAAAGTCTGCCCTGCACTGGTGCAACATATTGTTCACTCCCAGAAAGTTGATTCTGTTGATCTGGACGTAGCGTTGGCCTGTAGGTGTAAATAGACTGCAGAATCCTGGCCCTACACAGAAGAGCTACCTTGTCAGGCCAGGACTCAGCAGTCTGTCTATACCTACAGGCAAGTGGCCACTCTTTCAGTGATGAGGATGTACGCATCTTGGACAGGGAGGAACGCTGGTTTGAGCGGGGAGTCAAGGAGGCCATTTACATGAAAAGGGAAAGACCATCTCTGAACCAAGGAGGGGGCCTAAGGCTATATCTTTCACTATTTTAAATGCTGTGATTGTACCCATTCCCCAACTTTGTGAATGGTACTCGTGGCCATTGATCAATGGTCATGAGAATTTGCATATTAATGATCATGAAGCTGACCTCAGGGCCCATTGTTAGTCAGTGGTGCTAGTTTCGGTCATTATGCAAATATACTGTTTGTAAGGTTGGGAAACCTGCAGTAAGCTGAGACTGAAGAAGTCACTTGGATGACGAAACATTTCTCCCACTGAAAATGCTACGTCCAGATGAACAGAATAAACTTTCTGGGACTTCCTTACCTGGATGATTGAGCATGCATCAAGACATAGTTTATCACTGTACAACACTGCAAACTAGCCTGTTTAGCCTGCACTTGCCATCCTGTAAAATCCTTTGGAAAAACATGAAATTATCAATTAATTAGATGTCAAAGACATTTATGAAATTACCAACTTCAGCAACACATCAATGTCTAGATAAAAAAGAAAACTCTACCATAAATAAAGCCATTACATGTAAGACTTTTCAGTCTCTTTCCCTCTCGTCTTCCTCTCCTGTCTCTTATGTCTTTCTCCATCTCTGCGAGTGATCTTATCATACGTTAACCTTTTTGTTTTCTTCTTTCTGGAAAATACGCCACCTCTACCTTTAGCTAGGAGACATGATGTGTGCCAAACTACACAAACAATTTGGGTGTTTGCTGATATTTGTTAACTTACTGATAATACACTTGATAGTACGTTGGTGTTAAATTGCCTATCAGATTTAATTGCTCATTAATTGAAGATGCCAGAGCACTGCTCCAGATGATTCTGGCCAACTTTAACCCCCGGGTACACAAAAGCTACTTTAACAAGAGCAAATGTAATTAACTACTACAACTTTGGGTTGTATTTATTGACGGTATTTGTGTCTGTACATATATTGTACGAAACCTTTATTGTTCATGATTTTTTTTTTTTTAAAAAAAGGAGTAAGAATTGTTTTTAAAAAGTGCAGTGGTCTTTCCTCCCACAGTGAAAGTAGCTGCACTGATGGTAATTCTTGAGAATGATAAATTAAACTTTATTAAATATTGCATACAATGTAAGTGTTGGTAATGCTCATTTAATTTCAGATTTGTTGTAACTAATTTTTAGCAGATACTAAAATATTTAATAAAATATAAGAATCTTGGTGAAATGTGCAGTAATCATTGTTTAGTGTAAAAAATATTCTAAATGTATATGTGAATTCTTTATTCAAGGAACTGAATATATTTGGGAAATTAAAGTCTATTTCATTTCTAAAAGTAACAAAAATGCAATCCCTTAGCTGGTGTGAGTCAAGTAATGACTTCAAATCACAGCCAAATAAACACATCCCTTCACATAGTACTAGTAATGGCTGAACACAACACAACACACTCAATACATCAATGATGCTGTCCTGTTGTAAACTGATTACACACAACCACAGAAAATGCACATTTACATTAACACACATTTCAGTGACTGATCATTTTTGTGTAAAATTACAAGTTCTCTCTTCAGTGGCTCAATAAAACAAGCCAAGTATCAACCATCACGTGTTCCTCAGAGGAACACATGACCCAACTGTCAGATGCCAAAATGCCAATGGCTTGATTGACAGTCTCATGTTAAACTGCCTTTTTGAACTCATTAGCACATTAAGGCCTTTGTACATGGAGGAATGCCAGTCACTGTGTACTAATGTAACTTGGATTCTTTCAATTTGTCATTCAATACAATGCTTGTGGGAATTTAAAAACAGAATGGTAACACATTTTTAAAAAGGTTGTTGTCCATTGATACTTCTGGAGCAGACATTTATGAACAGAACAAATTTCAATCTGCACTGTTACTGCACAGATCAACCGTATTGATCATGCACAGATTGATGTCCAGATAAACATGCAGAAACATGCACAAAATACACATGAGCTACATTCAGTCAAAAGTCAGCAAGGGTTATTTCTTCACAGCAGCCGTAATTCCAGTTTCAATCATAGCAGAGTGCTGAGAGCTCAACATCAGTCAAGTCCACCCACTCCTATTCTCACATCTGTCACATCAAACGATCATGTTGAACTTTAGGGTAAAAAAAAAAAAAAACAACTTTCAAGCTTTGCCACTGAAAAGGGGTATGGAACGGGGACATATAAACATGTGCTTGTGCATTTGGTCACAAAAGGTTAGCTCTCAGACAGATGTGCAAAAACATGCATCTTTAGTGTGCTGTGTTGGTGGTAATACCTTGATACAGCACAGGTTACAAAAACGGTTTGCTTTTCAAAGATGAGTGTTTGCGTTTCAAGTTGTAACTGTCACCCTAATGCATCTTTCATAAAAGTGATTGACGTATGGTGTTATCATCCTCAGTGGCATTCTAAAGAGGGCTAGTGGCAGTCTCAATGCACTCTTCATTTTTAACTAATAGGGACAGCACATGGCTGGAAGCTGTCGCCTTGTTGGTCTCTATTTGACACTGATGCATTTCTATGCCAACTGAAAATGTCTGGTCCATAGCCAGCCACAGTACAACGTAATATATGTATGAGTACATTTTAAAAACACATAGTTTTAAAATAGAAAATTATCATGGAAAACTATAACTAGTTTTAGACTATAACTATAACTAGTTTTCCATGAGGGTGCTTAGGCTGTTCAGTCCACTGAATGGCAAGGGAATTCCCTTTAGCATAATGAGGCTTTGACAATCAAATTTCATTCCGACACACTTTTCCACCCAGGTTGTAAATAACTGATGAAGTAAGCAGTTGAGAATGCCATGTCTCATTTGTTTACACTGAGTGAAAAATGACAATCCTTAAACATGTAACATACAAGAAACTGAAGATTCATCTAACTATCCTTTTACAAAGTGACACAGATATATTGGTGAATCTTGGGGAAGTGATGTTCAAAGTGAGGATTTTATTGTACCATTTCTTTGCGTTCACATTAAGAATTTGGTAAATGTGCACTTTCACTTTAATTTTAAAATCAATGAGAATAGCTTAATATGTCACAGAATCCTAAAAGAAGCTCAAAGTAGTTTAGGGTTGGCAATAAATGTTGATTGTGCCTCAGCTATGAGGCTACTGTTGAAAACAGTCAACAGTTTAATTTGCTTAGAATTATTATTATTTTTTATTTATTCTGTTTAGTTTTTTTTTAATAAAACATTTAACTCAAATGGCCAAAAACAATCAACTGAAATGGCAACAATTATAAAATCTTAGGAATTTTAAGAACTGAAGATATGGAATTTAAAGTATCAGAGGCCAGTGTATCTTCCACTGTGAATTTGTTCAGAAAAAAATCCAGCAATCATTTTTTTGAAACAATCTTTTTCCCAGTGTTTTTGGGAGTATACTGACTGTATTGAACCTTCAGTATAGATGAGCATCCGTCTAACCCTCCATTCAAATTCTCTGTATGATGCAATTCAATGCAAGTCAATATTTTAAGGGATTTCACTGAAATTACCATGCATGTCTTACAGGGTCAGCGTACTCCAAAAATCCTGGGCTTTCTCTGGCCGTGTGAACGGCAGTTTTTCTCCTCCAACCTCTGCAATTTGATGATGGAAATATATTTCTCTTTCAGGCTGACATGGAACATCATACAGGTCATATCAGCCTTTTGATCCAGTAGCCATTAATAATCATGGGGCATAAAAAAAAAACTAGACTTGCATATAGTCAGTCCCATTAATAAATGATAGCTCTGATCCAATTAAAAGGCCTTGCAAAGGAGGGTTTTTCAGAGTGTCCTCAGAGAACATTTTTGAAGGCACGCAGGCCGGTAAATAATCAAGCCTGGGGCAATCCCGCCCTCACTACCCAAGAGATGCAGGCTGTGTCAACAGCGTGGCACTGTGCTGTCACCACATATCACTCCTGAGCCTTCTCACAGCCCTCAGCTGTGTGAAAACACCACAGTCCTTATCTTTCCCCTCCTTACCACGGCACCATGTTAGCCGTAGAGCATACACACTTGAGCCAACAATACAGACTCCCCTTTTCTTTTTTTTCTCTTTTTTTTTCCTCAACACCATGTTTGCCTGTTACATTTGGCTTCCTTTCTGTAGTGTTTGAGCTATGCAAACAGAATACAGAGCTATTATAATTGGTGGATAAATCACCAAGAATACAATATTATAGATCTTCCCTCACTTTGTTACCATTAATACCTTACAAATTTACAATGAAATTTATAAATTGAATACCCCAAACAGTTCCTTGTGAATAAATTCATTGTTCTGACAGTGTTTAAGCCAATATTTTAGTAAGAGCATATCATTATTCTTGCATGTTCATTAAATACTTTTATTTTCAGAATCAACTGTATTTAGTGAATGTATCTGACTCTTAACCAATAAATATTGCCGAGCACTGACTCTGATATTGGAAATATGTGATTAATATTTTTGTGGTTTTTGCTGGTTATGCATTTGCTGTATGTGCACACACACACTGGGCCTGGAAATATACACAGACAAGAGCTCTTAAATGAAAATTCATGTGACTTGTCATCATTAGTGAAACGGACAAGCTCATGGCGTTTAGCTTTGTGCCTGGGGCTTGATGATGCCCTAAAATATGAGCCACAGTGTGTGTAGAGCAGGCTTTGACCTTCTTATACAGATGCGTTAATACTCCAGAACAATATAACGGGACATGGGAACAAAATGATCTTAATTAGGAAAGGAACTCATTCTGTCTAACACCAGCCCAGTCACCAGTCTACCAGTCCCCTCTCTAGCACCTTATTACAACATAATGACTTCCAATGAATTAAGCATGTCAGCCTATCTTTAAATGCAGAACGAGAGACAATGCTGCATATAATAGACTGGCATGGACTACTCTATTCATGCTCAAGTGGGGATTGAAAATTATTAGTTATGAGCATTTTTGTATATAATACACTCTTGCTGAATGAAGTGTCGAGCATAAAATTGCATTTATTTATCTATGGCCATATCATTATCATTTATTATGTACCAGAACATGAAAATTTATATTTTGAGCTGGGAAGGGTTGCTACTCATGCATCAGTCTGACACTGACAGTCTCATTAATGCAAAGAGTTATCTTGATATAAAATGAATATAATTTTATTTTGATGTTTGACACACAAGCACAGGATTAAAACAGCCTATACGGTAACCCAGAAAATGAAATGCACCACAAGCTGCAGTAAGCTTGTTTTGCAAAGTAAATAATTCTGTTGGTGTAGCATATGGAGGATGCTATGAATAAAGTGTCCAAAATACACTCATTTACAGGTTTATGTCTTTATCTTGCAGCTATCCTAAAAGTAATTCTATATGTTTTAACCCTATGAGGTTATCATTAGCGAAGGTCCTAACTGTAATCTTGACCCTATGCTACCAGAACATGTAGTTTGTTTTTTAAAATTTGTTCCTCCAAGTCTTGACAATCAAAGAAGAACAAAAAAATCATTCTAATTGACACACATCCAAAACCATTCACCCCCCCCCAAAAAAAAACAAAAACAAAAAGGCCTGTTTGGTTTTCTTTAAAACATTGGGTTAGGGTTAGGATGCGGGGCTAGGGCCGGTGTCATTACCAATGATGACTTAGATCTGGGTGATAGATGATAGAAAAATAGATTGTTTTTCTCACACTGCACAGGTCAGCAGTACCTACCCCACCCCGCCCCAGTTTTAAATACTCTGTTTTAGACTGCCTATTTATGTTCCATCTTGAAAAGGTCATTGTGCTTTGATTGGTCAGGTAGCCCTATGAAACAACTGAGGTTACTTATAGAAGCTCTATCCTACATTAATTGACAATTAGACCATCATGCATTGCAGCCTGCCCATCTGTTGCCAGTGGAAACAGAGCCTTAAGATACTGAGCTAATGTGATTTTCTTTTACCTTTGGCGAGTGCCTGTTGAGCATAGTAATCCTCAGAGATCACAAGTGTGCAGTAGCTCTTCTCCTTCTCTGCCTGAACAGCAGGATTTCGAAAATTATTATTAAAACCCCTACCTCAACCATATTTGAGAGACTTAAATTACTCACTAAACTGTAAATATGCTAGTGATGCATTGTTAAGCAGCTTGCTTTTAAAATATTTGCATTCCAGCTATAACAACAATGGGGTTTCTTCTGCGTTAAAAAAAAAAAAAAAGATGGTTGCCTTAATGTATTTAACTGCTTGGGAATGGGAGCTCTAAATCACAACTAATATAGGTATAGGCCTATATAATATAACTGCAGTCCTCATCATGCTTGAGTAAGTGGATACAAAAGGTGGACACACAAGGATATACTATGGAACTGCAGTGTAACCTCACTATCCACTTCTCCTACTGTAACAATCCTTCTCTCTCCATAACAACCCAGATAATGTGGTGGCTCATTTAAACTGACAGTGGAAATACATTTTATATAGATTTATGCCATAAGATATTATGTTGACCTAGCCAAAATGTTTCTGCCTTGTCACTGCTGCCCTGAAATGGTGATTACAGTAACTCTGAAACTAACTACGTTATGTTGCTATCTAATGTTTGCTAATTACCACTTATCAGCACTCTGAAGAATTTCCGTCCAAACAGCACCACTGTTGACCCATCTAGATAAGAAATTCACATAACGCTGTATTTTTGTATGCTTTATCCTGGCAGAATAATAAGGGGACAGAAAAATGTAAAATATTGCTAAAGTCAAACTCTGACTGGCAATAGTTTAGTAGTAATAACTACTTACCAGCAGGTTCATGCAGCAGTTCATTGTTGGCAGCATGCTGGCCTGATATTCTGCCATTCAGTTTTTCACACCAGTCACATTATGACTGTGTGAAAATAAGCTACATAAGTTAAAATAAGTTACATGCACCTAGTCCTTGTTTAGTGTGCTCTGATTAGTCTTAAATTCAACAATTTATGATTTTCCCTCAAAATTACAATTGCGACTTAAAGGCACAACATTACTGGTAAGGTTAGCCACATTAGGTCGGTCTGGATCTTTAGTCCTTCAAATGTTGAGAGTGCTTGAAGAGTCTTGTGTTTGCTCTTGCAGCCAAAAAAGAACTTTTTCTCCTTTTTTGCTTTAAATGGCTGAGACATTTTAGAGTTAGAGGAAATGGCCCAAGTGAGTAACTAAAAGTGACAGGCTATGAGGTTGCTGTGCACTCTTTAAGGGTATGCCAAAGTAGCTGCATGGCAGGCATTATGTAAATTTTGTACTTAGTGACATAGATAAGTAACGGAAGGAAGGACAGAAGGAAGGAAGAAAGGAAGGGAAGAAGAAAGGAAAGAAAGAAAGAAAGAAAAAGAAAGAAAGAAAGAATGAACGAACGAAAGAAATGGGGTATTACAGACATTTCAGGAGAAGTCTTTGTTAGGGAGAATATGTTCCTTTTGCAGGGTCTTTGGGGTTTGTAAATTTGTAGACCTCTCACATACACTAAAGCTTATATAATACATTAAAGAAAAGAGAAAAACCAAAAAGCCTAGTATGGACACTTTAAATTTCAGAGAAATTGCATTGTATCCTACAAAGTGTTCTCAGTGTTATATAACAAAAGGTTAATAATGGAAGTTTTTCAAGGGCATTTTTTTTTTATTATTCTTATGCTTACGTTGAGTTTAATCATTTTTCATGTTCAAGATGTGAGTACTGTAAATTCTGTTTTTATTCATGAAAACATGTGAACACATAACCTGTAACAGTCACTATAGTTTTGGTTTGATTAATATTACAATTCCCTTAGCTTAAATGATAAAACTTTAAATCGCAGCTTGCAGTTTAACGCTAATTTAATCGGTGGTTGTCGACACAGTGCTACAGTGGATTTCACTGTCACCTCACAGTAAGAAGTTTACAACCTGCTGGCTGGCTCAGACCATTATATGACCAAAAATATGCTGGATAGTTACTTAAATTAGCTGTAGGTGTGAATGGGACCATGACTAGTTCTGTGTCTCTATGAATCAGTCCTGTGATTCAGGGTGTACCTGGTGTCTTGCTTAATGCGAACTGAAAAAGTCTCCAGCACTTCTATGACCTCAAGGAATAAGTAGACAAAGCTGATGGATGATGCAAATGTAGATTTTTGCTGAAAAACATTTTGAGCTGTAAATACTCTATTTTAGCTTCGTGATAGTTTGTCAACAAACTGAGAACTGCACATATCAGTGACATTTGTTCATACTGGTATAACCAGCTAATTTTCAATCATGATAGCATTCCGAAACCAGTGTAAACACACTGCAATTCACCTCATAACCAACTACTACAAGTATACCTATACAGACACTGGTCCTAATTACAAGCAAGATGCTTTCTCTTGATGACTTATTTTCCCCAAACAATAATTGACATATCCCTAAAGTGCAAGCAACGCATTAACTCAGGGACAAAAATAGATGTGAATGTTATGTATTTATTGATGAATAATCATCAAGCTGCAGTTCATTAGATGCTGCTTTATGTTTCTGTTTTAATTATTGGCCCTGGAAGATGTAACATGATAGGATCTTTAATCACCAGAGACAGAGGCTTGCTTCCAAAGGACACCTTGCTGACATGCTGAGCAGGGAATGTGTCTACAAAGCAGATTCACTGATCTCTATGAGTACATGTGTCATATCACCTTGATAATTAACAAAGGGATGTGTCAATTACTACAGTGTTATCAGGAAAACTATGCCAGCAGGTGAGTTATAGGGGTGCAGATTTCATTCCGATCCTGGGCATTGCTGCTGCCTGTCAAATGTACACTCATCTTGCCATAAAGGTGGGGAGAGGCCACCATTTGCAGCACCATTCCCACAGCACATATTCAAAGAAGGGCAAATTGGACTCAGCTCAGTAGAGCAAAGAGGACACAGAGAACCCTCAATGCCTTGTTGTGCACATTTGTACTTTGTATCTTCTGTTCCCAGAGAGATAATCTGCTAGTGAGCATCATATGACTCAACTAAAACTAGAGGTAAATATGGCAGAACTTCTAAATCTTTTTATAAAATTGTTTTTATGTGCATTTGTGCCTTTTAAAAGATAGTGACTGGAAAATATGGAACCAAGCACTCACATCTTAAAGCATTTGTACCCATATGTGCTCTAATAACTTGGACAACGACAAACAAACTGTTCTTCTTATACTTTTCTTCAAGTATCCTGGATACTTGAAGGACAAATGCTTAGTTGGTGCCCCTGTAGTGTAGTATGGGTCACTACAACAAATTGGAGGGTACACATTGTAAAATGTAGTATGGTGCTCACCATCTGATGACAATATTTACTCTGATTCAACTGCATACTTGTCCACTAGAAAAGAAAGAGTGGTGTAAGAAATCCACTCTGAAAAGTTCAGTAAATATTCGGTGATCAGAATTGTGTTTAAATATTTGTGGGTCACATTCTAATCTCCCTCTAATTTGTTGTAAATTAAATACATTTCTCATCCAACTACAACACAAAACCAATGCAGTTGTTGGGCAGCAATGTTTATCAGCAGATAATATGGCATGCAACAAGAAATGGATGCTATATAATCTGTTAAACTGGCCACTTAGTTAGGCAGTCAATTAAATAGTCTCTCTTCCTGAACAGATTTACCACAATCCCACCATGCAAGCAGTTTTCATCCAGGAAATGAAAGAGCAACACAATATTGACCCTTTACCTCCAGTTAAGGCTGACCTCATCTGTGGCTCATATAATCTGTATGATCTGTGGATACTGGGTGCCAGACTAACTTCCTTCCCTTCTCACTGAAGTATCTGTAGGTTACAGAGGGCAGATATCAGACATTATTTATCCTTCTACAAGTCCTGATGCTTCATTATGGTGTTAGTAGATTAGCGCCGTAGAGATGTAATATCACAGTCATCAAACTGCAGGTTGAACAGTCTGGGACCTATTGCCTCTCATCTGTAATGTACAAGGGCTGTGCTTTCTGAGACTATTTTAAGATGCATTGCATCTTAATTAAATTGAACTTATAATACATATCACGAAGAGTTGGTGAGTCTATCAAACCAAGTTCACCAAAACCGAATAAATAGTCTCAGGTTATAATTTAGTTAACAAAATTGAATCATCAGAATCAGAATCAGAATACTTCATTAATCCCTGAGGAAATTATGTAATTTGGGGGAAAAGGCAGGAGCAACTGAACAGGCTGCATGCCGGTTGACGCATGCACACTCAAAACTCTGAAATAAGTAATTTCAGAAATAATGGCTAATAATATAGTGATGTAATGTATGGGAGATATTGTCTTGACACACACTGGGCCCCTTAGAACCAACTAAGCATTATTTAAATGCTATAGCCTACCAGAGTATTGTTGCTGACCATATCTACTTGCTCCCTTTATGTCCACAGTGCACCAATCTTGTGAGGGCTGCTTCCAGCAGGATAACGCACCATGTCACAAAGCTCACATCATCTCAAACTGGATTCTTGAACATGACAATGCATTCTTTGTGCTCAAATAGCCTCCACAGTCATCAGATCTCAGACCAAAAGAGCACCTTTGGGATGTGGTGGAACAGGAGAGTCACATCAGATGCTGCACATCTGATGTGCAGCCAACAAATCTGCAACAACTGTCAGTTTGGTGGTCTGGAGTATTCAGGTGTGTGTTAGGACAATGCCAAGGATGAACGATATCAGCACTGATCTTAGAGAAGCAATTGTTGCTGACATCAATCTGGAAAGTATCATAAGGCTATTTCCAAACAGTTTGATGTCCATCATTCTACAGTAAGAAATAATATTCACAAGTGGAGAACTTTCAAAGAAGCTGTCAGCAAATTCACCCCAAGGTCAAACTTTGGCCTGTAGAGTCTGAGATATAGCTCTAGGGTGTTTTGGAATTTCTCTGAGTGTTGCACAGTCTGACCTTGGGGTCAATTTGCTAGGCATCCACTCCTAGGAAGATTGGCAACTGTCTTGAATGTATTTCAATTGTGAATAATCTTTCTTACTGTAGAATTAGCAGAATTCTACAGTGCTAGTGTGCTACTTACCCTCTTAATTCTTATGGAATTAATTCCTATGGAATTAAGATGGTAAATAAGCATAAAGGTGTACTTATATTAGATTTCAATACCCAGTTATATTTATCTATGAACCCAGATGACTACAGGCATGTCTTAAAGACATAAAATAAAACAGGAAGTAACTAATACAGAGACCAGGACTAAGACATTCAAGCTTGACACAGGCTAAAGGGTAAACGGACACGAAGACAAGACTGACTTTACACGGGAGACACTTAGGATAAACACAGAGACAAGACTACGGGAACACGAACTAAACTAATAAACCTAAAGTCATTTATAACTAAACTGGAGATATCAAATAATAGGGAACTAACAGGGATTAGAAAACTCAATGACAATGAATTAATGGGATTCAAAAGTCCAAATACAAAACGCTGGGTCATAGACCCAGAACCATGACAGATATGTCCTCCAACACACACATTAAACAAATATGTAGTACTGCTTTCTTTCATCGCATAATATCTCTAAAATTAGAAACATCCTGTATCAGAATGATTCTGAAAAACTAGTTCATGCATCCATTACTTCTACAGTGGACTACTGTAGTACATTATTATTAGGTAGTACATTATTATTAGGTCCCAAAAAGTTGAATCTGTTCATCTGGATGTGGCGTTTTTTATGCTGTGATTGCAGCCATTCCCCAATCTCTGTGAATGGTACTCATGGCCATTGATCAATGGTCATGACAATTTGCATACTATTGATCATGAAACTGACCAAATGGCCCATTGTTAGTCAATGGTGCTGGTTTCTGTCATTATGCAATGTACTGTTTATAAGATTGGGGAAGTCTGCAGTCAGCTGAGACTGAAGAAGTTACCAGTTGGCAACGAAACGTTTCTCCCACTTAAAAACGCCACGTCCAGATGAACAGATTCAACTTTTTGGGATTCTTTTACCTGGATTATTGAGCATGCATCAAAAGATTTTAACTCACTTTGGCAAGGACTGCCTAAAGCTAGTACGTGAGTATGAGCAAACAGCACGTAAGATGGCAAACTACAGGAACCATCTGAGATTCAGCCTCAGATGCAGACAAAGCAGGATTACTCCTAAAAGTCTGCAGATGAGATCCTCTGTTAAGGGCTTTCGAGCTACAAAAATCCTCCAGAAGGCACAGAGCCAGCTGCTAAACGAACGGGTG
>VUQS01031455.1:3323-16989 GCA_015108495.1 Heterochromis multidens | reverse complement strand
GGATATTGCATCTTGTTTTCCTACTGAACCACATTTTAAGACTAATGACAAGTGTCAGATTTCAATGGCATTTTGTTCTTCAAACATTTCTACAAGTATTTTGTGGCTCTGCGCACATGAAAAAAAGATATATAACTCACATACAGCTGAAAATACAGATCACTTTTATTTCTTGAAAATATACTTTATAGTACCCATGGCTGTTTTACCCCCTACCAAGCAGTTATGTCAACCTCAATCAGAGATTGTGCTAGTTCTGATTTCTGAAAAGCAGTCGCTGCAGTCATTTTGAAATCATCAAGTCGGCCACAGCGCTGCTGTGCCTTATCTGCCATGATACTGGTGAGCAATTCTGGTTTTAAGAGGCTTTTCTCTCCTCAAAGCAGTCACAATTTACTCTGTGTCTCTATCGTGGGTGCCTAAGAGATTTGACATGCCACTTAGAGGATTTTTTTTTTATTTTTCTGTATTTCTTATCATGCTTCAGTAATACCATCCGTGCCAGTGCCATTGCAGTACCTTTGCTGTGGCATCATATAAAACAAGATTCTATAATTGACACTTTCTGTCAACATTTACACTCTGGTTGGTCTTTACAGTAAAACAGAATGATCCTATTTTAATATGTATTTGCCCATATCTCCCTTTCAAAGATGTAGCCCAATTCATGCAAGTACATGAGCAAAATCAGCATTATACACATAGAAAAGAGAAGTAAAGGATATAACAAAGGTGTGGGTTGATTTTTTTTATGCTAATGAAGTTTTTCCTGCCACTTCATTAGCATACAAATAGCAGCACTTCACTTCTGAGCAGTTGCTAGCTTCATTATCTCCTGTTGCTGTTGTATACTTGACGGGCTGTCTGATAAATCTGAGCATGCCCTCACAGTAAAAATTACTGGGGTGCTCCATCTGTCCACTCTGCCTGTATATGTAGAGGTGGGTCAGATCCCATTTAATTCAATGCCAAATTTAACTCATATTAAGCAGTAAGAAAAAAAAACATACAGTAGCACTTACAGGGCATAAAAGAGCCAAATGTTCCACAGTCGAGGAGACAAATGTCAAGAACTTAGCTCTAAGAATAATTTAGTCTTCCTCATTATTCTTAGTAACAGCATGAAAGCACTTGGTTAATGTTATTATTACTTCTTTTACCCTAGTTTCTTATGTAGTTTTGAGCCATGTTTAAGATTGTCTAATTATAGCTTAAAAGTGCAATACGTAAAATACCTTACTCTAGAAGGGATCCCTGTTGTTTTGCAGCTGTTTCATGTCTTTCGTTTCCTGGCCTTACTTTAATCCATGTAAAGCAGAAACAAATATATGTTTTGTGTGTGTCACTCCAAAGAAAAATGTACGTTAACCACCCAGCCAAATTTGAATGTTTATACAATGAGTTTTCAAAATTTAAAAAGAAAAAAAAAACGAGCAGCATTCTGTGCTCTGAAATACTGGACAGCTCTTACACCTGCTTAAGTGGACGACACTAAGCTGGCAAATTGAGCTAAGGTTCTTTTAGCTGAACCACACAGGTAAGGCAGCAAAATTACAGTGTCCACTGTAGATGTGGAATATTTTTGTCACTTTGCAGTTCACACTACAACAAAAGCAGCAGTAAAAACAAAAGAAAAATGTTAGTGTGTACTCCTGATGACAGTGTAATAGTGTGGGAGGGGAGGGTGAAATACAGTGAGGGAAGAAATTCATTTTACCTTTTTTGTGAGAAGTAGGTGATTATCTGTAAATCTCAGGTTACTTAAATCAAAATTAGTAAAACCTCTGAAGGTCACATGTACATGCTGGTGCTCTCCATCAGTGTGGTTCTTCACAATATCAAGCCAGCTCTTCTTTAGCTCAGCATTCTTAAGACATTTTAAATAAGAACACACTATTCTGACAATTCTGCCATCCAGAGGCATAGGCAAGTGAGCTAGCATTAGGCTGTATTATGGATAGGTGTAATAACTTGAGATCCTACAGGAAACCCACTGTTAATGTGCCTGAGGTTTCTGTTAGAGAATGGGTCAAGCCAAGGATGCTTGGCCACAGTCATGGTGCTGTGATTCTGGTACCTTTAATTAATTTTAGAATGTATATAAAACAGATCAATCTTAAATGTTATATGTTTATTGCATTAATTATAGAAATTTTAATATTTCTGAAAAAAATATACAATGGAATATGCTAAATGTTATGGCTGACCAAAAAGGTATTATTTCGCACTATGTAAAAAGATTACAAAAAATAGCACCAAAGAGTTTACATATAAAGCCTGATCCACAAACTGAATCATAAAACAAACATTTGAGTTTCATCAGCACATTTATACTAAAATCTGCTTTGTGTTTTGAAATCTAAAGTGGTTAAGTGCAGGGATGTTTGTTCAAGCACTTAGTGACACCACTTTGAGCGTCACGCTCGTAGTTTGAGTTACCAGAATGGGCCTTAATCTCTCTTAGACACCACAGATAAGACTCTCCAAGACCTTGCCTAACACACACACACACACACACAAATACACACACACTCACATAAAGCTCTTCTTGCTGGTGAAAGATTCATTAGTGTGAGGATGCAAAGATCAGCAAGATTGGAGTGGAAGTTGCTTCATATTTAACAGTCTTGGGGAGAGAGCCAAGCCTTGTGGTCCGATAGTATGCAATTTTCATCAAAGTAATGGGAGATGATGTCTTAGATGCTGAGAGTACTGGGCTAGAGGAAAATCAGGCATTTCATTGCCTTGCTCTAAGCACTTACTATTTACTTTTATGATTGTTTCCTTGTCTATAAAAATCAATAGGATATCCGTCTGTGCCAGGCAAAGAGTACACAGTAGAGAGTTGACAGTCCAAAAATGGGTATAGATAAGAATTAGAATCAAATTTGTGTTGTACATTGAGCAAAAAAAAAAAGTTACTAAGAAACCCACTTAAGTTATTCCCCATTTAACAGTTGTAAAAATCACAACCTGGTGTATTTGTGTCTTTTTACAATCACCGTTTACCTTGTTTTCACTTATTGTTTACTTTCACTCCATGTTTGGTTAGTGCAAGAAACCATAGTGACATGGTTAGGTTTAGATGGAGATTGTGTTTTGCATTAATATACGACAAGTTGAGGGTGTTACTAGTTAGGGTGCTGCAGGTGCATCACAGGATGGTACAATCTAAAGGCCAGCTTGTGGGTATCTCTGCATTTACAATGGCCTTGGCTAAACAGCAGTTTTTGAAAACCTGGTAATGAGGACAAGCTCACAGTGAGCACTACTGAAACTTTTATCACAACAAGATTTGTTAATCACTAATAATCGTTAATAAATAAAATCTTATATATCCAGATGTCTTCAGAATGAAATTATTACTGTATGTCCTCGATGATATAACAGGACAATTTATACAATTCATAAATTAAAATTAATGAATTAATTGTTTTTTTTTATCATTGTTTGATTAGTACTTGTTATTAATCATCTTTGAATATTTTGATAGCAGCAAAATAATTGGTTAATAAAGTTTAACAAATTATCAATTAACAAATTATAAGGTATGGTATGGTATTATAAATTGTTACCCAGACAACTAAAAAAAAAGTTCTGCTTTTAAACACTAAGGCTCTGCTGAAAAATCATGGGCCTTATGGAGAGACAAACAGAGTAAAAATGGTAAGTGTGGCTGATTCTGACAGATGCTGTCAAAAGTTGGAGAATTGTGTATGAAATGTTCACCCAAATGTGGTCACTTCCACAAGAAATGTCAATTCTCCTGAACCTGCCTAAAAAGATGTTGCTTCAGCTGACACAATAAGAATGGCGTTTGACATTGACAGGTTAAAATTGCTTATGTTTATCTTGCAACTGTCTTGCTTTATGCTCTCAAGAGACAACTTTTGACCCAGTTAAAGTGTACTAGCCTTGTGCAGAAGACCAGCTGCAGCAGACAGTCAGACTTTGGTCGAAAGATCTGGTATAACAAGCTTGATTAATCAACCCTTGGTCCTTACCAGACAAAATGGTATGATAAATGGACAAGTGAAAAGATAGTAAACATCACCAAAGAATGGATTTCTTCATTTGTGATGCTTTGCGAGGCCTTTAGTGCAGCTGTGTTCAGTTGCTGTTTGAATTTTCTTGTTGTTAGTTTTTACTTCAGCAAGTGAAATAGATGCTCAGTCCAGTTGATATCAGGTAACTGGGTTGCTTTTGCAGTATGTCCATCTGCACTGGACTTTTGTGCATTTGCTTATTACATATACTTCAGAATTTATGCAGCTGCATGGTCACTGGAAGCCACTCAATGCATGGTCATGCCATCATATTGTGAATTATGAGGGTGGGGGACAAGTGCAAATGCCACATTTCCTTCAGCTCCAGATATTTTACCTGCTTAATTAAAAAAGAAATATGGGAATAAAGGAATAGCCTGTAACTTTTGCGTGAACTGTCAAATTACATTGATATATATGATATATATATATTATACACATATAACAAAAGCTATCTTACTGCCCAAAAAGACATAGGCCTAACTGTACATCAGCTTAATACATTCTCAGATCAAATACTGGTGTTTTGCCAAGGCTGGTGTGTCAAAGCAATGCAGTTCACAGTGATGTCCATTTACATGACTACCAAGATCACCATTAAATAACCTCAAATTATTATAGCAAAAGTTTTTTGTCTTCTAAATACATTGACAGTATAATGCAAAATTGTGTTTTAAAAAAAAAAATTTAATTCTCTATTTATTTATGTACAAGAGTGACTCATTTAACCAAAACCATTTCTGATAAAGTTGGAACACATTTTTTTCTAAGTGCCTCTTACCGACAGCAAGCACATATAAATGTTAAAATGTTCACCAGATTAGTTATGTTATGCAAAAAAGGCTATGAATTGGGTTTCAAATGACATCAGGAGTTTAGTGATATAACAAGAAACATTAATAAGTTTATAGTCAAGGTTTTCGAGAAAATATGCCTCTTTCCTGAGAAGTTTCCAGTCGTGTTCAATATAGCCATACCATTAATTATCGGTATTTGAATGAATTCCTATGTGCAATAGTAAAATGATGACTGTCATGTAACTCTCCAGAAACCTAAATCTATTTTTATTTACTTTTTTTTGTTTGTTTGTTTTTCCTTTTTGGACTCAAGTATAGAGCATTTCTTGCACTACTGATTTAAAGTGCATCAACCTTGCAAAAGTCATGTTTTCTATGCGGACATCATTTCAGGTGGTAGCGATATGAATTGCTCTACTACCTCCAGAGAAAACCTTTTCATCTCTGACTGTCCATCTTGTTTTCCTTCCTCTATCTCAGAATTGCGTTGGCTCTGTTTGCAGTGGGTCACTTCACTGAAACATCATTGTTGATCATATGCAGGTCTCATAGTAGTAAATCCCAAATCTACCTTCTGAACTGTACCTACTCTTCATTCTGAGGTGGTCTGTATATGTCTATACAGACATCAACTGTATTCTTGTTTGAAGGTCCAACATCTGAGACCTCAGAGCATTTGCAAAAGCTGTGTATTTACATTTTATATCATAACATATTCTGACCCTAACGATACTATATAAATATAATGATATCCAGTTACTTTACATGAGAATACTACTCGCTTATACAGAGTAGCAACTTAAATCATACATTACATCAGCTTTATCATCTATTTTACTCTAAATGTGACCGTAATATACAAAATAAACAACGTGCCATATTAAACAAGACTTAAAATTATCAATTGAGACCCTAAACTTAGGAAATTAGGAAAGACATTACTGAGGTCATAAATCAAGTGAAAGGCTTTTCTCATAGATTTTTTTTGCTGCAGGCTACATTCAACTTTTATATGTAGTCAGTGGTAATCAAATTAGAAATGTTATTACATAATATAGCTGATATGACCATCTGTTGAAAAGGTACAAGGCAAAACATTTCCATCTTAAAATGAATTATATATATATATATTTATATATATATATATATGATACATTGAAACATATGTTCTCTTAATGATATAGTGTATTCAGTTTACTTAACCCCTTACACTTCATTTCCCAACATCAATATCATGACCAAATATCTTCAAAACTAAATACTTCACATTATCCTAAGTTGTATTTGCTGCAGCCATGGCAATGGACAAACACAAAAGCATAAAAACAGTAGCTATGAGGTTAGGATAATGATGGTTTTACTAAATATTATCCAATTTTGTAAGCCAGACTTTAGAAATGTTGAAAAACTTTTTGCAAAAATATTATTAATTGCATAGACGTTTTTGAATAAGGTTCAACTTCAAGGCTTCTCCAAACACTCCATTTGTTGTGTTTTGCCCTAACTGCTGTCTTGTAATAAATTAAATTAAATATAATTACATGACCTAATACATGTTTAAATATAAATTAAATATATGTGAATTTTTTTATTAGAGCTACTTATTTTTGAAGAACCTCAGAGCTGCTGCTGTGTCATTAACCCATTTACGCGTGTATTTTTAACCCCAAGTTGATTTTTTTTTTCCTCTGCAGGATATCTCTAAAGTTCAGAGAATTGTCACTGCCAGTAAATCACCCATGAACATCAGCGTAATGAGGAGAGAGAATGGCGGAGCTAAAGAGTGCCAGATGGAAAAGGTGAGCCTTTAGAGTAATTAAAATGTAATGGCCTATCTAACCCGAGGGCTTGTATCCATGAGTTTCATCTGTTCACTAAATTCATACTCAAGTCCCTCATCAAAAATCAAACAAGCCACTTTTACTCCAAGTGTCCTCAATGGTTTCATCAATTACAAAACTTTATGCAGGGTCTGCAACAAGTTTCAACTCGATGATACATCTTTAGTTAAGAGTTTTTTTTTTTTTTATGTAGTTCAGCAGTAATTTTGTTGAATCTCATTACACAATCCTAAATGTTTACAATCACCCTGTGTTCCAGTAATAGTAATAGAGTAATAGTGCAATAATAATGCAATTTTACAGTACTTTGGAAGTTAAAGGTGGCCTATTATGCATTTCTTTATTTTTTGGTCATATATAATGTACATATACACTCACTGAACTCTTTTTAGGTACACCTTGCTAGTACCAGGTTGGACCCCTTTTTACCTTCAGAACTTACTTAATTCTTCATGGCATCGATTCAACGAGGTGCTGGAAACATTCTTCAGTGATTTTGGTCAATATTGAAATGACAGCATTTCGCACTTACTGCAGATTTGTCAGATGTACATTCATGATTCAAATCTCCCTTTCCAGCACATCCCAAATGTGCTCTATTGGATTAAGATCTGGTGACTGTGGAGAACTGTCCTGTTCAAAAACCAGTTTGTTTGTTTATTACTGTGATCATAGTAGTATTGACAAGGTCAGCAACAATACTCAGGTAGGGAGTACTTTACTGTTCCTTCCTGTCAGCTTGGTCATTTTCCTCTGACATCAACATTGCATTTTTTGCCCAGAGAACTGCCATTCGCTGGATATTTTCGCTTTTTCAGACCATTCTCTGTAAACCCTAGAGATGATTTTGCAAGATCAGCTGATTATTTGTGCTAGCATGCAGTTGAACAGGTGTACCTAATAAATATGTGTGTTGTGTGTGTATATAGCTGTTCCTAGGACTGCACCAATGTTATGCCTGGAACTCTGCTAGAGCAACTCTTCAAGCCTGCGGGTCACGGCTCCTATTAATGCTCCTATTACCATTGCGACCACTTGTTCCTTCAGCCCCTGGTACTTCCCTGCTTTCTCATGCTCCTTCTTTCTGATGTTGCTGTCTGAGGGGATTGCCACATCTATCACAATTGCAGTCTTCTGCTCTTTGTCAACCACCGCTATGTCTGGTTGGTTGGCCAGCAGCTGCTTGTCTGTCTGAAAGATGAAGTCCCACACAACTTTAGCCCTCTTCTTCTCAATATATGATGTCCCATCTTGCATCTTACATTCAACTACTATGTGCTGGATAACCTTTTGCACAGCCTGCAACTTGGGTCCTGTTGGCTATGAAAGACTCCTCCCTCTATGGATCTGGTGTTTACAGTCTGTTCTTGTGCTGCCATGATGAGAGCCTTAGTGCTGTCCTTTAGCCTTTAGCTACGAGCACAGAAGCCTGATCCACCTTCAGTTCAAACCTTCAATTTACAGGGAGCTAGTCATGAGGAAGTTTGATTAAATATAAGTGTAAGGGAGCTAAAACAACTTGTTTCAGACAGTGGGTGAACTAAGCTATTGCAGCAAGGCCCAGTAAAAAATCAATTGTGAATCATGCAAAGCTCCTTGAAAAGACTCCCATAAGCTGTAAATGAGTCCCTTTTAATGAGTTGAAAAAAAGGGTCATTTAGCAGAATTCATTTGGTGCTTTTCTTTTTGTTTATCATTTTAATTTTAATGTGTATGCATACTGAACTATGGGTCAAATTAAAGGAATTCTGAAACCATCATTTGGGCTGTAAGAGGTATCTGTTTTATGTATAGTTTAAAAAAAATAATTTAAAAATAACCTTAAAGATTAATTGATAAGGAAAATGTTTTTGGTTTCATCCTTGAATTTTAATGTACCGCATGCATTTGAACTGCTATTGCTTGGGAAAATGCTGTAGTTGCAGTGACAACAAAATTTGCACATTCACACTTACTTCAAAGAGCTCTTCACTCAGTGCCTCATTGACACTTTGATAGCAGTTATTGAGGGAGGAGAGCAAGGAGCAGTCACTGACCTCTTCTATTCAGATTTTTTCATGAAGGACTTTGGTACCTCAGACAACAGACTTGCTTCTCCAAGGTCCAGGCAACTGTGAGCAGTTATGAGGGAGGTTCCGAAAGAATGTTTCCAGCAATGTCAAAACCAAGAGGATCTGAAGAAAGCAGAGGAAGTGAACAGTGCCTGTAAGAATTTTTGACAAGTCGCTATCAAGAACTATTACAGATATAAGTTGATAGACTACAGGAGACAGGGGAATAGTGAGGAATGCTGCCCTGGAAGGAAATTGCCCTGTGTGGAAACTGTGTTGAAGAGAGTGTTCCTTAATGAAATTGTGCCAAAAACAATATTCACTGGCATCTCATAATTGATTATATAATTTTGGCAGGGACGTGAAAAGGGAGAAACATGCTGATACAGATAAGAGGAGACACATTTGAAACAGAGATTTGTGTTTGCCCATGATCATTGCCACATTTCCCCCTTGTCCTTTTCTGTGTGTAGGCGGGGAGGAAATTAAGAAAGACAGTTTGTATGAGCATGTATAACTTGCACTCAACTTAACTTGTGCTTCAATTTGAAAATGAAATGTGATGGCCTTGCTGCAATTTAACAAATTATTTATGTTTTATAGACAGGATTCAGAATTCAACTGATACCAAAATGCATTGGGCTTGAGCTTACTGAGGGTGGCATGAAGCATCTAAGCTTTCACCTTCATTTGTAACTCATCTGATATGTAGTTATATGCATCCAAATAGTCAAATATGGGGTACAACAAGTGTTTCATGCAAGAAATTCACTCTTTACTATTTTAACAAATGTTTAATTCATGGACTTTGTAGTGACAATGTGTATCCAGTCAAACAGTTTTTTTTGTTTTGGTTTGGTTTTTTTTGTTATAACAATTTGCAGCATTGTAAGCAGAATCATTATCATTGATACCAAATGGCTTCAAATTTATCACTGTTTAAATTTGTCAATGTTATTTACATTGCTTGTGACCATATGCTTAATTCTGTTGAAGAAAAGAATAATGTCTCAAATATAGGATAAATAAAGTATTTCTCATCTCATCATCACCTTATATTGTCCTCTTTTTAGACTGGGAGTGACTGCTTCCAAAATCAGACGGAGGAGTCGGCTCCAGAAAGCAGAAAGCTACCAGAGCTGCAGCAGGTGTGTTTCACATGATTTATATGGAAATATTACCAAATGCTGACATTTCAGTCATTACTGCAGTGAAGATTTATTTTATTTTATTTCTAATCCTAATCCAGTGAAAAAGACTGAATACTTTTTACTTTTTACTTTCCTACCAACATTTTCATTGTTATTCTCACTCCCAATTTTATTTTACTTTTTTCATATTAAAGACATACATGTTTAAAATGTGGTCAAAGATGCAGTCAGGTCTTTACGTTTTTGGAAAATAACACAGTTCTTGTAATTTTGCCTTTGTATACCACCACAGTGGTGTACAGAGGCCTTTCACCCTATCACCCTAAAAATCAGGACGTGATTGAAGTGCAGAATTTCAGCTTTAATTCAAGGGGTTTAACAAAAGTACTGCATTAACTGCTTAGGAATTACAGTCATTTTTATATATAGTCTGCCATTTTCAGAGGATATTTGTCCAATTATGTCCAAATATTTATGAACCTGACTGTATACAGTGTAGTTTCATTACCAGCAAGTGATACTCAAACAGGAATAAGAGTCCATTTGTTTATTTATTGACAAAAATTATATAACTACATAGTATTATCACTTTCACTGTAGCATATTATAGCAGTTTTTACCCTGTCATAAGTGTCTGACAATAATTTTTGGATTACTCAGCAATGTAATCAAACAGATGGCATGACAAGCCCTTTTTAAAGGACAATATGGAAAGAAAGGCAACACAGATGTAGCTGACACATTGTAATCACATACTTCCTGACAACTACTAACTAAACAAACTGATTTATCTCTGTATGTAATGAAGTACATCACAAAGACATTAAACAAAGCACAGTTGATGATTCATAAAGATACAAGCAAGACACACAATACCTACATCACATTCCTAAAAACAATAAAAAAGGAAAAAACAAAAGCAACCAATCCACAAAAATCTATTATTCAGTGTGCCAGTGTCACCTATAGTATGTGATATTCAATGCCCTGTCAAAGCCCATGCTTAACTGCCTCCGTCATCCTATTATTGAACTGAGTCACACCTGTTTGGTGGTGGCATATGGTACAGCAAAACAATGCATCTCATTTCAATGCAGTGCAATACTGTGTAACTGAGTAACTGTCTTGCATTCCAAGTGGCAGCAATCCATTTTAGACACGCAGAGTATTTGCAAACAAATACAAGAATATTGCAAAGGAGACAAATGGGCTTATTTGACTTCACAGGTTTATTTTGTGCCAGAAAGATATTCAGTGAAAGTTTGACAGTTTTTTTGTGTAACAACACAGTGGACTATGCCACTGATTTATAGCAGTATAAGATACAATGTTATTTTGATTTAGATTTAATGTAGTGAGCTAAATCTAGCATGTTACTTGTTAGTAAAGTCAAAAGCATTCCCCAAGGAATTTCTGTTCTTCTATGCTAATACAAGATGCAAGACTAGAAAAAAAAATGTAACTACAAAAAGAAATCCTTGTTAGGGAACAAAGTATATTTTTAATCATATTATTGTTTTCTTTAAAAAAATGTTTATTTTGATGTATTACTTTTTTTCCAGGAAAACAGAAGCAAGGGTTTCACCCATCAAGTTTGTCTAATGACATTTTAAGACACAGTGGTTATATAGTTATCATCCTTCTTAGGTTGCTAATTGGGAAATTTTCATATTGTCTTGCAGCACCAAATGTACAATAGACTCTTTTCCTGCTGTCGGTTTTTATCCCTCTTGCACAGCACTTGCCATTCATGGTGTAGTAAACAGTTTGATTAGTAGTAATTTGCATTCCAGTCTCAGTGGATCAATCTGCATTTAGGTGCTCCGTATTTCTGTCACTTCTCCACCTTCATTACATGTTTTCATGTTCGATTTGTGGCGACTGAGAACCTGAGTGGCATTTCTTCTTATGTTCGGATGTTTTTGAAAGAAAAGTATTTGTATTCTTGTACCTGTTGTGTTTTGTACAACACAAATGTAGTTATAAAAAAGGAAAAAAAGAAAAATCTACACTTTAGGTGAGATATATTGCACAATACTCATCTATTCACTCAGCCTCCCCTGGCAGACTGATCAGACAAAGAGGCTCATTGATGTGGCCTGGACATGCACAGCCTGACAGATCAATAGCACAAAACCAAAGAGGAGTTTTCAGTGAGATTATCTATAATGTGAACAACATATAGAAAAAATATATCTAATTTTGGAAGTATTCATCATAGGTTTAAAAGCAACAGTATGCAATTTAAACTTCACACAATTTAAACTTCATATGATGTGTTTAAATTTCAGGCGTATCAGCTTCAACACATCAATAAGTTTTTTTGACAATAAAGTTGTTTTTTTTTCTTTTCTTTTCTGTTTTCCTAGGTCAAACATATAACTTCATAACGTTTTAACACATTCTGACATTCTTAAGCAACAGAGCATATTTCAGAAGCACAGCAGCAGGAGTAATGTTTGTATCTGACATTCCTGAATTCATTAAAAATGTGGAAGCACACCAGCTGGAATATAAAAATCACAAAGGGTGACTGAGGAAATGATAAAACTCAAGTAAGGCAGCTATGCAGTCATTCAAATAATCAGTTATTGTTTATGATTCAAAATAATTTCAGAAATAAATGAGCAAAATATGTTTTAGGCTTCCTAAAGACACATCATTCACGACAGTTATGGTTGCGTGGCAACTTGAAACAATATATATGTCCTAAAGAATTGTTTTTGCTTATTTATTATTAAATACACAGTCAACACGAGTCAGAATAAATTCAAAATTGCATTCAGACAGTAAAAGTGAAAACATGAAAATAATTTCAGATTTATTCTCTGTCTTTCAGACATATTGTAGACTACATTTGCTTTAGATCAGCTTGTAGGCTGACATTCATAGTTCTGCTACTGACAAAGCTTTTCCAAAAATCTACCATCGCATAGAAGCTACTGCATGTCCTTAAGAGAGTTCTTGCTGGTGAAAAATAAGATATACACAGAAAAAAAATCTCAATCTCACATCAAAGTGGGTGGAAAGAAATCACAAGAGTGCATTAAGTGAGAAATCATGCTTGTCTGCAGATGAACAGATGAAAGGAAACATGATTGATTCTCGGCCACTGGATCAGATGTATGTTTCTTTCAAAAAAGCAAACTTTAAAACAAAGTTTAAAGAATCCATCCATCTATCTATCTTATCTACCTACCTACCTACCTATCTACAATACAATACAATACAATGTGAAAATTTTCTTCTTCAAACTTTGTGTCCTGCAGACCCTTTTCATGCAAGCTGTCAGTGTGATAAGGTAATCTGATTCTAATTCCTCAAGCGCCTCCACAAAAACTCAGAGATTCTTTCTAGCCACTCTATTATAGACAAAATGACAGCTGACAGATTCTTCTGTGAATGTTTTTGCATAGTTCAGAGTTGTGCTTTGGGTCATTGTCCTGTTGTAGGAGGAAATTGGTTGCAGTGTTGACAGGGTATGGCATGGCAGTGCAAAATGGAGTGGTAGCCTTTCTTGTTCAAGATCCCTTTGTCCCATCTCTTTACTGGTAATAAATCTTGCAATTTATCACCACCAAAGCAACATATTTCTCCACCATGCTTGACAGATGTCAGGCACACCTCCAGCATCTTTTCATTTCCGAGTCTCAGTCTTCTATTTGACCCAAACACCTTAAACTTAGATTTGTCTGTTCATAACACTTTTTTTTTTTTTTTTTTTAATTTTCCCCTGCCCCCTTTTTTTTTTTTTGTGTTTTTTCCCCTTTTTTTTTTTCC
>VUQS01031451.1:0-25392 GCA_015108495.1 Heterochromis multidens | reverse complement strand
GCCACCAAAAAAAAAAAAAAGTGGCTGGTTACAGTAAGACTTAATTAAATTCAAGATATTACTGAAACTGTCTATTCATACCCGCCTGACTCCCTTATGGGCCAAAGGATGCAAAATATGAGGAAGTACATCCATCTACAGGAAGGGAGCGTTTTTTTGGCTCAATTTCTCAGCACACATGTGAGAAACTTACTTATCCAAGATGCACTGCACCAGCAAGCTCTCCACGTCGCACACATCAATGTTCAGCTCCTGAAACACAAAGGAAAGACCGATCCTCACATCTTTTCAGACGCACATCAGCAAGTATAACTGAACATTTTGTATTAGCAGTAATTTCTCCACTTTTATGAAGATTATACATTTATTGAATATTTTAGCTCCCTTTTCTGTGTTTTAAGCTTTAAAATGAGCTTTGTTAACCAGGGTTGAAATAAACAGAGAAAACATATTTTTTAAGTTACATTAAAAAAATTGAACTAAAATATATTCGAGAGGCATAAATCTAAAATTTATATTTCAGTTTTGTTTCATATTTAGATTCAGATTCATATGCTTTTAAATAATAAAACCACAGAACCAAATTATTTTAGTGCCTCTTTCTGGAGATATATTAATTTGATTATATGCTGTTGTTTTTCATATGTCTATTTCATCAAGATACATTTATGTTTGTCAAAGTTGTATTTCATTTACTTCTATTATATTTAATTAAATTAATCAATAAAGCCCCAAAATACAGTGACAGGACTGGGAAAGGACACCAAATTTTCCTTTCAGTCAGAAGCGTAATGGCTCCCAGCATATCAACTCTTTTCATCGGTGCTGGAACGACAGCTGCACATTCCAACGCAATAATGTTAAACTGGTGGTAGAGGAGCTTTTTGCACACCTCAGTCACATGTACACCTTTTTTCTAATGTGTATACACTGTGTTCAGTCTCAGATGGTAAGTCTGCGGGACTGATGCTGAAAACCTGTGTATCCCCCCCCAGCTGAGATTCTGCTTTGACACCTGCTCCCAGAAAGTGTAACATTATCTTTGTTCTACAGTCCAGATTTACCTTTTTCTTCTTGATTATGAGTTAATGGCTTTCAGTAGAGCCCACTCAAATTGTAAATAATTTCAAATGATCCTCACAAAGTCACATGGCCATCAGCGTAAATGCTTATCTAAAGGGGAAATATGACAGATAAAGTCAATGTATAGGACAATTTTATTGCTTATGGACTTACCTTCGATATGAAAGGGATGTGTATTCTTGTGTATGGTTTGATGAGTTTAATAAGTACTTGAGTTCTAATGTTGCGCAGGAGCTCTGTAACACAATGTCACATAATCAGATACACTTTTCTAACTTGTTTGCCATGCATGTGGACTGAAGTCACGTTCACCACTCACCCTCTATGTGCTCTCTAATGAAGGGGTCATCCATTATGTTACTGTGATTTGTTTTCAGGATTTTCTCAAATTCGGTGATGTCATTGTTCTGGTAGGCGCTGAAAGGGAAAACAGTCACTGTTGTTTTACTGTATACATTGTGTCCCCATGATCCCCATAAAAACTCTCACCCTGAAAGCTGTCAAACACATTCCAAAATGTTACACTTTTATGTAAACACTATTCTTATTGCAGTTTTGAGTGTGCATTCTGAGTTTCTTGTTTATGTAATAAGAGTCTTAAATTTAAGTGTGGAACATGACCAATCTGAGATGGTGCCTGTTATTTATGCAAACATGCAGGCTAAAGAATGTAAACAAGGAAGCAGAAGACCAGTAAAGGTTTCAAGAAGACAAAAGATGTGTTTGATAATTTCCAAAAATACCTACACTGTTTTGGCAGCTGTTATGAACGATACTACTACCATTAATGTTCTTCTTGTATCACTGTGCATGCTATTAAAAAATGGTTCTAACTATTACACAATTACACAACCTAAAATACTAACCCAAACTCATACATACATTGCATTTATGTTAAAGACACTAAGTAAATCACAAAGTGCCAGGAGTTGGCAAGTTTAAAAAAAAACAAAAAAAAAAAACAAACATTTTTTGCTATTAAAATCCAAACTGCAGTGCAATATGTCCAGTGTGCTGACACACACACCCTAGGTGAACCTGAATAGAATGGGGGATTCCTGAGAAGTTATTTTTATACATGATATGTCTGGGACCAGCTGGGATAGGCTCCAGCCCCCCCGCGACCCTGAATTGGATAAGCGGAAGAGAATGGATGGATGGATGGATGTCTGGGACCGATGACAATCGCAGCTAGTTAAAACTCTTTTCGTTTCTTTTAAAGCTTGTTCTCTCCTTACAGATACATAATGGTTGTTTAGTGATGGAGCTGGAGACAGTGTGCAAGCGACAACTAGACAATGATGAGAGTGAACTGTGTGGTTGTTGCTTCAAGACATAATAAAAATAATCTGCTCCTTAGCAGGTCTTAAAATCAGGTAAATGCCACCACAGATGAACTACAAAACATTATATATTATACAGTGTCTTTATTTATTTAACAAAAACTAAACCAAAATGCAGAAGCAGTGTGTTAAAAAAAATAAATATACCCTTACTGCTTCCATTGGAATTATGAGGGTAAGAAGCAGAAAGGTGCTGCTAATCAAATGCACTTGATTAATTGATCATCAGTAAGTGTGAGCACCTCTATAAAAGCTGTTTTGGCAGTCTCCTGGTCTGGAGTATTCAGGTGTGTATTAATACAATGCCAAGGAGGAAAGACATCAGCAATGATCTTAAAGAAGTAACTGTTGCTGCCAGTCAATCTGAGAAGGGTTATAAGGCCATTTTCAAACAATTTGAAGTCTCCCATTCTACAGTGAGAAAGATTATTTCCTAGATTGGATGTCCCAGCAAGATCAGACGGTGCAATGCGCAGAGTAATTGCAAAAAAACCCAAGAGCTATATCTCAGACTCTAGAGGCCTCAGTTAGCATGTTAAATGTCAAAGTTCATGACAGTACACTTAGGAAAAGACTGAACAAGTATGTCTCTTTTGGAAGGGTCAACAGGAGAAAGCCTCTTCTTTTTGTAAAGAACATGGCAGCACAGCTTAGGTTGAATGTGAATCTGAAAAGTTGAATCTGAACAAACCACAAGGCTTCTGGAACAATGTCCTTTGGACAGATTAGACCAAGGTGGAGATGTGTGACCATAAAAGACAGCACCACATTTGGAGAAAACCAAACATAGTATAACAGCACAAACACCTCATACCAACTGTCAAGCACGGTGGCGGAGGGGTGATGATTTGGGCTTGCTTTGCAGCCACAGGACCTGGGCAACTTGCAGTCATTGAGTTGACCATGAACTCCTATGTATAACAAAGTATTCTAGAGTCAAATGTGAGGCCATCTATCCAATAGCTAAAGCTTGGCCCAAATTGGATCACGCAACAGGACAATGATCCCAAGCACAGCAGCAAATCTACAACAGAAAAGAATCAACGTGTTGCAATGGCCCAAAGTCCAGACTTCAATCCAACTGAAATGCCATGGCAGGACCTTAAGAGAGCTGTGCATAAACGAATGCCTGCAAACCTCAATGAACTGAACCAACGTTGTGAAGAAGAGTCGGCTGAAATTCCTTCACGACGACGTGAGAGAAGTCATAAAGAAAATGATTACTTCAATTTACTGCTGCTAAAAGTGGTTCTACAGTCTACCAAGTCACGGGGTGTACTTAGTTCTTCGCAGGACATTCCTCCTAAAAGTTAGTTTAAAAAAAAGTTTAGTTTTTCCACAAACTGCTTCTGCATTTTGACTTAGTTTTTGTTAAATAAATAATGACATGGTGTAACATGTTATGTTTAATAGTTCATCTAAGGTTATATTTATTTAATTTTAAGACCTGCTGAGGACTGGATAATTCTGATTACATCCTAATATGTAAAACCTTAGAATTCAACGAGGGTGTAATCTCTTTTTACCATGACTGTAAATTTACCCAAATGATCTGAGAAAAACATTTAGCTACATTTCCATTTAACATCACAAATTGGTTAAGTAGTTAGAATTAAACAACAGTTGCACTATTTTTGATGTTGAACCATTTGTGCTCTAAACTGAATTTGGGATGCATGTATCTCACAGTAAATCCATTAATAAAATGTTCTTATATAAATGCACACTTACCTTACTAAGTTTGTCATCGCTAGGATCTCCGGATCATTTTTGTATGGTTTGGCCTTACAAAAAATTTAAAAATAAATAAATTATTTATTTGCTGCTTAAACATAAAACACATTGGGCCTTATTCACTAATAGTGCATACGAATGTTTCATGCACAAATCTGTGATTCTTCAGTATTTTCCTGAGTTTTTTCACACGCTACAAACAAATTTAGCACTGCTTCAGATCATACATACAAACAGATGACTCTGATTCACTAAGAACAAAATTGGCAGGTGTACACATTTCATTTTTTTTGCTGTGGGGTAAAAACATTTCTGCACACAAATTAGTGAATGAGGTCCATTGAGTAACATATGTTGACTGGATATTTTTTGAGCTGTGCCCTTTATCAAAAAAACAAAAACAACAAAAAAAAAAAAAAAACTGCACAAACTTATGTGGCAACCAGCTAATCCACGGATTGTTCCTTCCTGGTTTAAGTTACTAGATACAGTCTATCGTCAGTTATGGAAAGAAAACATAAAAGAATTATAAAACAACTAGTTCTCACCTCTTGAGAGTCAAAGGGGTTAATTCCTGACTTCATCAGCATGTTTGCTAAGACCAGGTACTTCAGGCATGTTGTCCTTCGTGGGCTTCCAGACTCATCATAGTTTTTAAAGGCCTCAAAGAAGTCTGTGTGAGCTTTCTCAAACTCACCCTCTCTCAGATGCATCTTCCCACCACATTCTGGCCAGGACCAAACAAGCACAGGTTATGCAGAAAAGGGCGTTGACAATACATAGTGTAGCAGTCACACATTAAGCTATGTAACTGTTCAGTGAGCTACACCTTCATACCTCTGATAACTCCCATTATGAGCGGGTGAGGAATAGCAGATTTAATATGTAGTGACTGCTCATACAAGGCTTTCAATTTCTTGTTGTTTTTCTGTGCAGTGTACATCTGGATCTCCAGAGCATAGATCTCCAAAAGCTGCGTGCCTTTCTTTAGGTCATCCTCTCCATCATCTGTCTGTAGTTGATGGAAAAAAGAAACAATTTATTAAATCATTATTGCTGTCAAATATACATACTCTTATAACATGCCAACAGCTTCATGATCACAAAAGTGGTGACTCAAGACTGAGTTGACCTCTTCAATAAGAAACTGACATTCTTTACTGATTACCTCAGGCTAAAACTATCAGACAGGTTAACTGAGCAACTGTATTATATTTAATTAGATGTGCAAGACTCTCTGTTATGATAAAACCAAAGACACATATTCCATATTCTGCAAAAATAAAGATTAACAGGATGAATTACCTGACAGGACTGGTGTAGTTGTCTAAGGATCTTTTGCAGTTTCCCATATTCTTCTCTCTCCAAGTAAAGCTTCCCCAACTGCATTAAAAAAAATTTTTTTTAAATCCAAGCATCTATTTTACTAGAGAACTGTTTAAGACTATCTGGAATTAGTGGAAAGCCTTTGTATACCTTTGTGTTAGTTTTAAACCACAGCCGGTCATTTTTTGCATCTTTCAAAGCCTCCAGTGTGGTTTCATAGAATTCCTGTAGCAAGTCCATCTAGTGACACAAAAAGTGCATTTTAGACAGGCACAGATTTAAAAGCACTGAACACTGCAAGTCACAAAACCATATGCATGTCAAACTGTTTATCCACACCTGTTTGGAGGTAGAGATGTAGTCCAGGATGGAGTTGATGGACTTCTCTGAGTAGTTCCTGGTGACAGCACTTCTGATGTATGTGAGAAGCTGCTTGTATCTGTTCATCATCTCTGGAAAGTTGGTCTACGGAGTTGAGAAACACAGAAAACCACTCCTCAACAATTTGTATCTTGTGGGATAAATGTTAAAATAAATAAATAAATAATAATAATAATGAAAAGTGTTACAGAGCTATACCAGCTTAAAGTTGATTTTGATCATCTGTTTAAGTGCTTTGAACCCCCATTCGCCCTTCTCTCCTTCTAGTTCCAGTACCTGAATACAGCAAAGTCAACAGACATCAGTAAACTGCATTTTTAAGTAACTCGGATACACACAGAGAGCTACAGAGAAGAGATTATTTTCACGGAGTATGACTCCACCTTCTGGAAACTGCTGAGCGCTGCTTTGGGATCATCCTCCTTCAAGGCTTTGGAGTTATAGTACTGGTTCTCCAAGTCCACATTTGGCTCTGAATTGCTGTCCTCTGAGTATTCCTAAGTTTAAGCACACAAGCATGTAAAAATGAAAACAACAAAAGCCACTTCAAACATATAAAACACATGTTTACCAGAAACTCTCAGCTGGCCAACGCAAAAGCCAAGCATGCCTGTGAAAACACTCCATTAATATTAACCGTGAGCTAATGTTAGCCATGGTCATGGCTCGCTAGCTAGCCCGCTGACTTGATTTTCATGACTGGAATTCAAATCCAGTGACAGCTAAATCCACCTGAAGCTGTGCGTTTGAAGTATACTGATATTAGTTAGCAGCATATCAGCTAAAACCAACTATCGATAGCCAGCTAGGAAGCTAACCGTATTCATTCGCTGTCAGCTTGGTGCTAGCCAGCAGGCTAACTAAAGAGCTAACATTAGCTAGCATGTACTGTCGGCACTTGTGTCAGCGCTCAGCGGACAAACGGACGCAGCATTCAAGCAAGCGGAGTCATTTTATTTATAAATACCAGGTCGTAATCTTCCTCATCATCGCACATAAAATCATCTTCCATGTCAGACATGTTGCTGGTGTTCCTTGTTGTTATTCAGAGACAGACTACAGTAGCCCGGCCTGTCCTGTGTTTTGCAGCAGTGAGGTGATGAGTCGGGGCGGTAAGACGAAGGGTGGACTTCCGTCTATAGATGGCGCTGTTGGATCACGACTAACACACGAGGTTTCACCCGCTGCGGTCCTCTGGATGTCATAGCGTGACATGACTGGAAGGTAATTTTTATAAACAGTGTATTTGACTTGTGCTGTATTTACTGTCAGTGGCAGAAAAGTGCATTAACTCTTGTACTGCACTTAAATGGAGCTGTTTTAATTTCAAAGGAAAATGTTTTACTTTTTACTCACCTACATTAATTTAACCCATAGAGCTAGTTACAGATAATACAAACCTTATCAGTTAAGAACATCAGAATTATTATTGTAGATTCGAAGATAAAATAAATCAAATTTACCTCAAACGCAGTTATGTATCAGCGGTACTGATATATGCGCGGGACTAGAGTCAAATCTTCTGCACAATAAGAACTACTTGTGGGTTTTTTTACAACCAAATCAAATTTAACTATGTAAAATAAAAGTGCTTCTTACTTTGCATTGTTCTGTATTGTTGCTAATTGAGTTTGAGATTATTTGAATTACATTACAAGCATTTCAATGTTACTAAGCATATTTTAAAGGATATTGATATGTTTTGCATGAAAAATTCTAACTTGCAAAATCACTAGGAACTACAACAGTTAAAGAAAGAAAAGTACATCATTACTCACAAGGGAATTCTGTATAAAGGAACTTTAACACTGTACTGATATAGTATCTGAGAAAATGTACTTTGTTAAATTCCACTAGAAAATAACCCCTGAACTCCAGTTGTGTGTGTTAGATTTCAGTCAGCCCTGTGAATCAGGTTCACGGCAACTGGATTTCGTGACTCCTCAACACTCTTGGCTGCCACATAGAGAGCCCATTGGCAGCATCTCTTCCCTCTTTAGCCTCTCTGCCTCACTCCGGGGGTCATTCCACATTGAACCATGTGAAAGATTTTATTTCTGAAATGATTTAGTTCCTGTTCCAAACATTTACGCAATCATCTTGTGTGTCATCAAGTTATGTGTCATAAGTTTATTTAAAAAAAAAAATCCTGATGAGTGTGGGTGAAAAACTAAAGTCGATCATCCTACGCAGTCAGTTTGGCCATAATATTTACAATGTCCAGACATGAATCACTAACACCAATACTAGACGAAAGAAAGTTAAAGTCACAGACTGGCTTTAAGTTTAAAAGTATGAAGAATGTCCAAAGTAATACTCCATGCGCAAGTGTGTGTGTACTAATGTGCCATAGATGTGCACTATCCCCAGTCATATTATCTATCATGCATGACAGTTATTTCATCCTTTATATAATATAACATTGCAGCTGTCCATGGATTTTACATAGAAACCAAAGTATTCTAATTGGTATGTACATGTATGTATGTATTTGAAGTAATGAAAGCGATACAGTCTGAGCACACCTCTTTATTGCATGCATGAAATGCGTCATTCCAGCACCAGTGGTGTGTGCGTGTCTTTTGTCTGTCAGCATTTCATTAATTGGACCGAGTTAGCATCAACACAAAAGCTTCACAAATAAGCAGTGCTTCCCTGCACAAATCAACAATTCCAGAAAAGTTGTGGGTCTGAGACAAAAGACACATGGGTGCTAACGCACCCTGATTTGTAATTACATCACCCACACAAACTCCTCAAATTAGATGGCATTAGACATCTTCACATACCTGGAATGCACTGTTATGGCCACAGGCTAAGTAGTCTCGTACCACAGTTGCAATCTCCAATAAATGCATGAGCTGTGGTGAGGAGATGTTATAGTATTTGAAGGGCAGAGAGGGATCCTCCTTGCCTGAGGTCATCCTACTACATCTCAGGCTCCAACATAGTGCCAAAGACTTTATTTATCTGACTGAGGCAGGCGGATGGTGTAATAAACACAAGTTCATCATGATGTTTAACCTTTCCATGTAAATCTGCTAGCTTTATTCAGCAATCCAAAAGTGTGGTATTAAGCCTTATAAACACCCACAAGCATCCCTTCTTCTTTCCAATAATTGTTTAGGATTAATTTTTGAAATTAGTACAATGATATTATTCCCTTGGCATCAATGTATACACTAGGGTTTATAAGCCGTTTAATTTTTGGTTGCCAAAAACTGTTTTATGCTGAGCCGAATAACCTTTGCAGAGTTAATTTAATCACATTCATGACAGTTCAGTAAACATTAGAAAAGTCTTTAATATATCTCCATCGTGGCATGCAAAAGCCTATGTACCTCTTTCTCTCTCCCAGCAGGCTGCCTCTTTATAAACTTTTGCCTTGAAGTGCCCACACAAGGGTGTTAAGCCCCTGTTGTCCTGATGCCAGCTCCCTCATAGATCATTACTCATATATTAACACAAATGCACAAACAGTCACACCCCAACAGTATACATAGTTGCTAACCTTGTACAGCATACCCTTAGGCGATCATAGCTGCTCTCACTTCTAAACTTGAGCAAGATGCGTGACTAGCCTGTTTGTTCTTCTCTTTTTATTTTTTTGTAGCTGCTTTCATTTTTACAAGGTATGTAGAAGTGTGTCTCAATTTTATGCAACAGCTTCCATCATGTGGGGATGTTATTTCAAATGAAATCTAACTTCCAAAGGGCCGCAATAGTCACTGCAGCCAAGTCCACATGCACTCCTTATGCATCACATGCTAACATACTGTGGCATGCATGTGCTTTGTGTGGCCTAAATGGAATGGGTGAGTTTGACAGTGTTGGGTGTTTTATAAATGTACAGAGGTTTCAAAAATACTATCCACTAAAACACTTTCATTCTGTTTTAGGTAGACTCATGATATAGCACAGTATTTAAGACACATAATAATAATAACACAGAATGGAATGTCAGATTAGAATGGTGTGTCAATATAATTATACAATATTATAGCATCATGATGATTATAGCATCATGATGATCATAGCGTATGTTTGTACGTTCCTTATCTCCTGTGCATAGCGTGGGGTTTGCTAGTATAGATAATGCTACTACTTCTAGGACTAAAAGGTACAGAAGATGATTAGGGCCACTGAAAGAAAAAAACTATGTTTGGTCATGACTTTTTTCAGAAGTCTCAGAATTCTGAAATTAAAGTCATTAAAGTTTCCATAGATCTGAGAAAAAAAAGAAAATTCTGAGGTTAAAGTCAGAATTCTGAGAAAAAGTCAGAATTCAGAGAAAAAGAATTCTAAGTAAAAAGTCTGAATTCAGAAAAAAGTAATAATTCTGAAAATTAACAAAGTCAGAATTTTGAGAAAAAGAATTCTAAAAAAGTCTGGATTCTGAAAAAAGTACCCCCCACACAATTTTTTTTTCAATGGTCCTAATCCTCTTCTGTAAAAATAGAAGTTGCTAAGAGTTTACGGTTTATTTTTCATAAATGCAAACATGTCACAAAATCCAGCCAGCTATCGATTTCCCTGCAGCACAGATCGAGCATGAGAATATCCCACCCATGTTCACTGATGCGACTTCCCCCTGACCATGGAATGGCAAGCGAACAGCTCTTAGTTGCCCTGTTTTTATTATTCTGCTTTGCAAGAGAAAACAAAAACAGATGTGACTCAAAAGCCAGTCCAGCTTTTAGGTCAGATCCAGGATGCAGAATGCAGGATGGGACTCGGTGAAATACCCGTCATCCCTCTGTCTTCTTCTTTCTCTGCTTCAGCCCATGTTACTTCATGTCCTCTCCCTCCCTTCTGGCTCACTCACCCCTGTAGAAATTTAGAAAATCAAACCAGAAGACTGTGTATATTTAGACATATCTCAGATGCCAGCCTGAGGTTATGAAGGCTATGGTTATTGGTGGTTTCCAACTTCACATTCATGCAAAGATACAGGACCACATTTAGCAGAAGAGGCAAGACCTTTTAGATGCTTTCATTAATATCTGATAGTGTTAAAGACTTAGACATACCGGACGCTGGTTTATAGAAAGTGAGTCCGCAACAATGAACTTACCTTCTGATATCACGGTGGTGACCTGCCAGAGTATGCAGATTTATGTATTTAGCTGTTAGCCAAGCACAGAAGAGCCACAGCTGTTAAGTATTTGTCAAAAGTGTCAAAAGTAGAGCGATAAAACCTCTGCTTTGATATAACTTCTGTCCTTGAAAGGCTTGCATGTGTCTTGAGCTTCCAAACACTGTAAATACAGGAAAATCATACCTATTTCTGAAAGCTTTCATCATGTCTACTTTTAGTGTATTATTATCCTCTTCTGGATCTTATTCTCTTAATGTAGAGACTGTATTTCATGTTTTTGCTATCTCCTTCTTGTTTGATAAAAAACTTTAGGTACAATTCTTTCTTCGATTCTTTTTTTCTGTTCTTTTTTTAATTTATAAAACTATCTTACAAGGTTTGTAATGTTGTCTGTACTAAATATTCTAGTCATGATTATTTCCCTGTGGATTGAGCCTGCAAATGATATGCTTTCTAATGTCAATTTAAGTGTAGTTCTGATTGTGCTTGCCTGTTTGTAATTTGGCATGTGTTGTATTTCATTTAATTGTTTTAAATTATGAGATGAATGCTGTAAATAAGGAAAAGGGACATTAATAATAAAAGTCTCTCAGCAAGCATGTTAATAATCTATGTTAATAAATTGCTTTTATGTGAACTACCAGTTGATGTGTAAAAGTTTAGCAGTTTGGCATTAAATCCGTACTAGATCCTTACTAGTTTTGCACCGTTTTGCTTCTTGAATCATTTTTTACACAAATCGGTATATTACAATCTTTCTAAGCTAAAAAAAATGGTTCTTAAAAGTATGAAGAACTAAAATCACAAACATTTGTTGGAAAAGAGCCACAGCTTACAGCTGTTTGCAGTAACAGATATATAGTGATCCAATGTAAGCTGTATGCATGGCACACAGAACCCGCTGTAGCCCTGTCTGTCTGCCCTGTTGTCACTCCAGCAGGCTCTTATGTCTGCTATGAAAGTCTATGAGCATCTCCTGGATTAGATAAAAGCCCACACATCCACCCATTAGGATCAACTTTGTTTACTTCTCCATTGAGTCTTCCAGATTGTGAGCTGAGACTGGTGGTCTACTCCTAGGGAGGCAGTGAGATTTTCCACAATCAGTCACAAATAGTAACTTTCCATCGCATGGAACAGGGTCCTAGTCTTATCTGTGTCTGAATGTCCTTAGGATTAAATGGCAACAAATTACAGTTCTGGGAAAGGAATTTATGAAAGAGGAAACAGCCTTGATCACAGAGGGAATGATGACCATTCATAGGTTCTAACTGTATTTATGTTTGGACAGTCCATATCCATGTTTGTGTATAGCTTACTGCCTGTTAGCGCCCACTTGTTAGTTGGTACATTGTTGTTTTGATGTAAATTGTGTCAGCCCTGTTGCACAACCTCCCCAGAGATGGATGATACACTGTGATCTTCCATTTCCCAGACTTGATGATATCATTGCTCACACAAGATAAGAACCAGCAGCAGAGGTGACACACATGGCTGTCAACACTTGAGCGCTGCTGCAGTGAATTAAGCAAATGTTAACTCAGAAATAATACCAGTCATCACAGACTACTGTTAATGGAGACATTTAACAGCAAGCAAACCCACATCAAACCCTCATTTGTTTTTCCCTATGCTTCTGTGCAGGAAGTATGTGCATAAACTACCACAGATGACAGTGTGGTTAACAATATCTAGGCAATCCAATAAGGTGGGAAACGAGAAGGACAAAGTAGTTCTGCTGTGGTGTGAGTCAGGGCCTGCTGACCCTGAAATATGGCTGAAGAGCAGAGAAAAAGCTGGAAGTTGAAGCAAGGTTGGAGCTGAAATCTGTATTGAGGTTGAGGGGGTGGGCCTTAGGCTGGAGGTACTGTTTAGGATGTTAGGGCCAGTGCTGCATCAGATGATACTTTGCGTGCAGACATTTTTATGAACTCAAACTCAGTTGCCAAAATATTTCATATTTATGAGCACAATATTCGTGCTAAGTATAATAAAACGAATGTCATTATACATATCACAATGTATTACTGATTTAGATTGAGCATATGGCTCAGGTTTAGCCATGGCCAGAGCAAAGGCTGGCCGTCTGCCAATGCTTCTTTGTGATTGTAGACTCTTGTGCTTAACTTTCCCCCAAGAGTAAACGGGTTTACTTGTGCATAATATATAGCACAATACAGTAAATCAGTATCATTCACATGGTTGTCTACATGTAAACTGTCTATGTTAGGTTGAAGTCTGCTAACCACATATTTACACAGAAGCAACAGGCTATAGCAAAACTATTGCTTTCAAACTATCATGGAAATGAATACATGTGACCAAACCTGTGAGGTTTGAGCACAAGGAAGATAAATAGATTTAATTTCTGTGACTACATTTTGTTTTGTTTTGGGGTTTTTTTCCCTGTCATTGAGTGACCCACTGAAAGAAGGGTCAAGAACCTCAGCAGTGTAGCCTAATATAGAAATCCAGAGTTTTACAATCTGTAAAGAGTTAGGAGGCAGCGGAGAAGAGGGTTTACAAATGGTTCTGGGCACATTTCCCGCACAGGCGGGAATTCCATCCCACTTCACCAATCTGGAGATGTTTACTTACAAAATGTGGAAGCATGATGCAGTGCCTATGTGTCAGTTTCAGCGTGTGAGTGTGTGTGTGCGCGCGAGTGTGGGTGTGTGTGTGTGGTCAAAGGAGACCCTTGGCTCTCGTGACTCTGGCTGGGGATAGAAGCAGGGGGTGGGGAAGATGCTATCAGGCCCTGATTTCTGTGGTTTTGATGACATCCAGATAATAGCAGAAACACACACACACACACACACACACACACACACACAACAGATGCACAAGAACAAGCATCTCTTCTGCTCTGAGCTTGTCACCACTGGCCTCTCACGCACACATGCGCACACACACAGAAACACAAGCACACACACCAAAGCTTGAAAATTACAGCTTAGCATGCAAGCGCTGAGCAGATGGGTTGCCTAATGACTGTTGTGTACAGTGCAGAGGGAGTGTGCTGCTTTCCCATTACACGTCCCCCTTACAACCCCAAAGCGTAGGTCTGGCTTTCATTTACTTTATGTCTGAACTGGCACTAGCATGACACATGCAAGTTGCAGGTGGTCAGGCTATGAAGAAAAAAATGAAAACATATTGGAGACTTCTCTGCACTTGCTTTTTTTGCAGGAAAGGAGGGGGATTATCACTTGTCAAATGTGATGCACAGTTACTTATATATGGGCTAAATGATATAACACATCAGTTTATGTTCTTTGTTCTCATAGGCAGCATAACGTGATGAAAGTCTATTATTGTCAAAGTCTCTATAAAACAACAATCCTTTGTGAAGAGGAGGTTTTAAATGACATCAATGTGTTAGCGTGAGAGTCAGAGGTAGACTGCTGAGGATCTGTCATGATTGCTATCAAGGGATGATTACTTTGAAATGATCTCATTTAATGATCTAATATTTTAAAAGATATCGCCCTACTCTCGTTATTATAGGGGGATTATTTACCTCTAAAAATCAACCTGGGCTCGTTTCTTTTTTCTCGAAGAACAGCTTGATAGTATTAAAGGATTTTCAAAGATCAGAGAATTTAACCAACTGAAATTGGAAACACTGTGAAATAATCTATTATCAGATTATCTATTATCACAAGCGACAACACGAAGTTGCCATTGCCATTGTGCTGATTAAAGAAATAACATGTTTGGCTAATCAAGGATGCAGGATGGCACAGCGGCCTACAGCCGCGCTGCGTTCAGCCACACAATGGAAGAAAAGTTGGTTCTGTACGTATCCGAGTTCAAAGAACTTTATGACACAAGTTTATGTGCATATAGGGACCTCAGGAGGAAAACAGTGTTGTGGAAACATATTATCTATTATCTATTAACATAGCGCAGTGCATGCCTCTTCTTATGTGAAAGGGCCTTAAGAAGGATTAAGGGAAATGGATTCATGGATATTGGAGTGTCTGCAGCATTGCTAAAAACAAACAAACAAACAAAGAGCATTTATTTTTATTTATTGTTATTTATTTATATTATTTTTATTCAGAGTACTCTTTCTTGATAATCAAATCTATAATGTCCTGCAGTCCTGGAATAGCTCAATTTCCACAAGTTTCCCTCCTAGCTTTGGGGAGACTATATTTGAACGGACAGATGCTAATATTACAAGCATGGGTGGGCTCAGCCCATCCGAATGGGATCCTTGCCCACCCAAAGAAATATGTTTGTTTTTGCTCAGCTAAAGAAAAACATAATACAGAAGATCTAGCTCTACAGTCTAACTAGGTGTACAGCCTACAGCCCACCTCAAAGTTTGTCCCTCTGAGAGGGACCCTGCTAATGTGTCTGTATTCACTTTTTCCTCAGATGTGAGTAACTACATTGAATTTTTACTTATTCCCATGTACTTCTATGGAAGGAATGAACTGATTGAGAAACCTAACAACATGCACGTTCTTTATCGAATGAGCACCTCTGAAGAAATGCTTATATTTACATGGACAATAGAGGGTGAGCCCTTGTGAAAACATCACAGTTTTTTAGTGAATATTAACTTTTATACTCAGTGATTGGTTTCATCTAGTGCAGCTACTCTGAATGCACTGAACAAATCAGTATTTATAATAAGCATTTTGACACATAAAAACAAGCTGGAGAGCTTATGTTCTGAGCTTATAGAGCACACTACAATGTCTGCAGATAATAGTGTATTAACTGTGCCCTGTATTACTCTTACGATGAATAAACATGCAGCTCTTCATTCCTGCTGTGACCACTGGTCTTCAGCCTGTAGAAACCATCCTATAGCTGCTACATTTCTGCTACAGAAATGAATCATTTAACTGTCAGTTTAGTCAGGTCTTTATTCATTATATTTATTCCTGAGAGCAGAGATGCCAGGATCTGAACAGAGGACAGAACTCAAACCAGCATCCTTCAGGTTAATAGTCAGCTGGTCTAACCTCCCAGCCTAACACAGCGGGCTAGAACCAGCTTTGCTAATCCACACAGCAAACTTGCTTCTTTAGTACAACAGTTTATAGCTGTGAAAACATAATTAGAAAATGTTTTATAACATGATCAATTGGCATCATAATGTGATAAACTTGCATCAGATAAAATGACTGGAACACTGGAGTGATACTTTCCCAAAATGGATCTTTCTAAGGTTACGTATGTTCCCCATATAGATTCCATTAATTACAATAAATCATAATTATCATTTACAACAACTGTGATCAATTTAATGTTATATTAAATTATAAAAAGCAAAGATCTGATCAAGTTTCAGTGTCACTGATCTGTTTGTCAAATAGAATCACACACCAATTATAACTCACATAAAAGGAACAAACCGGACCTATATTTACTAGCTCCTTTTAAAAGGCATCAGTCAACAGCTTGCTCAGACCTATATGACAGAGCAATTGATGCTGTCTTTATGTGCCCAAGCTTTCTTTATGCGTGTTCAGTTGGTGCGTGTTGAAGAGACAATGAGGGGGAGGTCTGTCTGCATGTCTGTCTATACCTAATCTTCTGTTGCATGCAAAAGGTGGTGTATAAGACAACCATGAAGGTAACTTCAGATGGACAGACAGCCGCTCTGAATTACATCACTTGGGGAGGATGTCTTTGTTTCTGTGAAACCAAAGACATCCCCATGAATGGCATGGCAAGCTGCCTGTAATTGAGATGTCTTTGCAGGAAGGCATGCTGATCTTCTATTAGTCTCAATTTCTCCCCTTCTTGCACGATATCTCATCCATGATACCTCCCTTCAACATTCTCCTCTCTCCCACCTCCATCCTCATCACTCTGTTTCTCTGTGAGGCACAGCTCTGTGATATCCTATACAGTCTGCACTTTTGACCAACTGTCCTGGATAATGGTTTTCAGATTCTTCAAGGTGGCCTGAATTAGTGCCAGAGCTGAAAATGGAAAGCAAACACAAGTCCACCACCCTCTGTTCCTACTTAGCTCCAATGTAAGCTGATTATTCAGGTTCTTAGAAACTCTGTCATGCTTTTCCATGTGAGACTCACATCCCTCAATGACTGCACAGACAGAGCGTGAGTTTGTTTTTTTTTTTACTGTCCGCCTTTATGTAATGCAGTCAGCTATGGAGGGACTGTGCATTAGATTTAGACAAAGGGACATGCTCCATCAAATCTGTTAAAAAACATGCTTGTGAAACCTCTAAGCCAGACATGTATGATGAGCTGCTACAGGTTGTCTAAGAATCAGTACATGAAATGCTGTCCACAATCTCACACACATTAAACAAGCCCTCCTCGCTTCCCACATGGCCTTGGTGTGTGGTTCCTCCTGACCACATAGCTATGTTTACTTTACCAGCCTCCCTTCTTCTAGTCTTACAATTGTTGTGGTTTTTTGATCTGCCCAACACTTCTTTAGCAATCCTCAGTTTCTTCATGGTGTTACTACTGAACAACTGAAAAAGTGAAATTAAATATTATAGTGTCGGGCTTGTATCTTTCATTGTTTTGGAATTTGCTATGTAAACTGGCAATGACTTAATCAGATCAATGACGCATTATCCCTGTGAGGTCCTAGTGGGCAATCAGTAGACAGCTGGGTTTATTTTCTATGAATTTATACCAAAGTGTAATGACTCCACAATGGGTGATGTGAAACTTCTAAAATTAAGAAGAAAAAAAAATACAAAACAGTACAAAAACTCCATTCAATGATTTTCCTCTGGTTTCTCTGGTTTTTGTGGCTGTTCCTTCATCTTGCAATTGTCTTGCCACTCTAACGTGGACATGGCACTACTGCTGATTTATAATTGTATTCAGGTCAGTACAAAAAACCCCAGATCTGTATATATCAGCAGTATTTACAAGGTTAATAAAGTCTCATAAAGTAAGTATGTTATTATATATATAGTAATATGATTTATTACAGTTAACCGCCACATTATTACAAACAGAATGCATGTAATTGCCAACTTGACCCCACTGAATCACAGACTGATAGCAGACTCCCTCCGTCTTTTTGCCATTTTATCGCAGTCTTGACACACCAGCCAACTGACTGCGAGAGTTCACAGACCTGGTACCAGTCTTTCAAGCAGCCATTTCAAAAGCAATAAGATTGCAAGTTCATTGCACATGGTGCAATAATTTTGGTGTCTTTTAGTGTGACCATTGCATTAATGTAATGGTACAAATGCACCTTTTAATAAAAAGGAGCAAAATTGGGTACAGGGCTACCCATTAACTTATTGTATACTTAGAACGACCACTTAATCTCACATGCAAGTCTTACATGTAAACCAGGGCTGCCATTTTTAAAAATATGTTTATCTTATTTTATTTTTTGCTTCTATTTTATAGTTTACAGTTGAGGTAAGAAATGGAAGAAACGGAGAGATATGAAGAATGACATAAACCAAAGATCCCAGATGTGAACCAGGCATGTTGGTTAGCACCTTAAATCCACCAGAGCACACCTACGTTGTGACTTTATATTTTTATCTAGGAATTATCACTCTATACATCATGACTGAGCTGACAATAACACTTTTAGTCACCAGTCAATGGAGCTCTAATGCTAAAACCTACTGATTCAGTGAGTGACACTGGTAATTCAATACACTTAGTTCAGTGTGAGGATTTGGTGGTAAATGTTTATTGCTGACACACTAAACAGTCCCAATGATTTTCAAACTGTCATGTGTTTTATCATGCTGCTTTTGTCCATGTCAAAGTGATTTTACACACCCGGTCAATGTACACCAGCGCACTATACTGTGTGCATTATTTTATTCTTCAAGTTTCACTCTGCCCTTTTAAAGAGGCCCTTTCAGAGCAGTGTTTGCACTCTTTATGCAGATTACAACTGCACAACCACATACAGGAATATGGCAAGCCACACTGTCTGTTTCAAGCACACGCAAACCACTCAGTGAACTGGATTCAACAGCCAGCTTTCCTAAAACTTTGCAGATTTTGAAACATCCCTGTAATCTTCTCTGCTGGGGCCCTTAAGCTACACTGCTCTGTGGTACAGATGAGTGGTGTGACCACATAGAAGTCACACAGCACAAACTATATTGATGAGCTCTGAGACTGGTTTATGCACGCATTCCATTTTATTATATCACAGAGACAGGAAACTGGGGAGTTTTCAATCCCCCGAACATGAAATAGTGTGTCAAATTGGTAAGTGAGGGGCTGGAGAGTATAGCTCTGTTTGCTTGCACATAATTTGTTATTATAAAGTCTAGTTTAATATAATGCTTATAAATGTAAATATAAATGTAAATGTAAAATATTTGCAATTTTGTGTAAGACAGGCTAAAAGAGAAAGAAAACTGCACGGTTAACCAATATTTTTCAACTTTTAAGTAAGTGGTTTCCCTCTCTGCTTGCTTACCACAAGTGTAATGTTTTTGTTGCATAAATATTCCACCATGTGACCCCCCCCACTCCACTTCCCGACCACACAAACTCCATCCTACACCTCAACTAACCCCAGTTACATAGGTGTGAGATGCATGTTATAAGGATGGGAGCAGTGCAGGCACTCCTGCAGTCTTAGGAGGTGATGAGGCCAGTAAATCTCCACTGAGGGGTGGTCTCTGAGGCTGCCCCAACTTTGGCAGGACCTCTGGGTCCAAATTGAAAGCAGACATGTTTGGAGTTCATTCTCTGAGTTACTACTGTTCAATTGTGATTTACAAGAGTGTGTGAGATATGGAAATCTCTCACGCAACTCTAGATATGGGCTGAGTAAAAGCACATTGTAAAACAGGCCTCCTCCACCCTGTGGGAAGGACTAATCTTTAAACTCATGCTATCCCTCCATTTGGCCAAGTCTGTTTATTCAGTGTTTTCATCCTTTCAGCCAGTCATGTTCTCAAATTGGGACACAATCTCCTCTTTGGCTAATGGAAAAAGCATGCCAGCAAGGCAGGAAATGCAGGCTTTTCTACTAGGGGTGCAAGGCTGAAATCATTATGTGTGCGTGTGTGTGTGTGGAGGAGGGGTGTCAGTGAAGGGGAGCTACCCAGCATTATCCTCAGCTATGAACTACATGACAAAAAAATCTTCTCTTCTAATCAATTAAGAATACATTAATGAATAATACATTGAGAAAACAATCATTACACCTACACTGCCAGTGCTCTTTGCTGATAGATTTAGATTGTGATTATATCTTCTAGAGACATGTTAAATATGGATGAACAAATCTGCAGCAACTGTGTGATGCCATCATGTCAATATGGACCAAAATCTCTGAGGAATGTTTCCAGCATCTTGTTAAATCTGTGCTACAATGAATTAAGGCAGTTTTGAAGGCAAAGGGGGTCCAACCCCTATACTAGCAAGGTGTACCTAACAAAGTGGCCGATGAGTATAAAATTCAATTCAATTCAATTCAATTCAATTTTATTTATATAGCGCCAAATCACAACAAAAGTCTCCTCAAGGCACTTTATATTGTAAGGTAAAGACCCTACAATAATACAAAAATCAATTAAACACTGTAGAAATATGGAACTACTTGGAATTACTTGGAATCCTATGATTATTGTTGCCACTATTAAGTTAGGTCTGCTTGAATCTTGCTTTGGCCTGGGACAACATGTCAGCCCACCAAGGTTAACCCTGCCTTTCACCTTTTAACAGCTCAGATAGCTTTCAGCCCTTCCATGACCCTAAGCTGAATAAGTCGTGGATGGGGGAATCTTCTCGTGAGAAAGAAGAGTAATGAGTAACAAATTAGCTTTCAGCATTTTCTTTTAAATTTGACTTTATCTGAGTATTAGGTAGAGTTCATTTGAAAAACTGGAAGGGAGCAATGTCTGAAAAGTTCATTTGCATTAATTTATTGTTTTTTATGTTTTGCTAAAAAATGTAAAGGGTTTTCACTATGCGTGCTTTGTTACTAAGCAGAATGGCAGTTTAGTAAATGTTTCAAGTGCTTTTTACGACTGATTTCCTACAACAGATGTCACAGGTAAACAGAAACATATGTCGTCCTTGTAGGTTTCGCAGTTTGTTTTGTTCACACAGACAACAGCAACACACCTTTGGTTATACACCAGGCCACTTCAGAACATAACTGTTCACAAAAGTTATTTCCTCTGGCTGGCTGCCTGGCCTCTTGCATGCATGCAGCCTCACATGGGTCTCTCTGTAGGGCACACAAACACATATCTACAAACACAACACGCACCAGGCTTTTTCTTCTAGACAACACCTGCTCTCCACACGAATAACTCATGTTCAACTAACGCTCCTCCTCTTATGGCAAGTCTCAACTTCTCAGGTGCGAACTTTAATGAAACACTAAGAAGCGCTGACCTGTAACCTTGCTAGAAAAGGTTCAGACAATAACAGTGAGCGCTGATTGCAAGGTGAAAGTCAGAAAATAAAGAAGTGGATGGGATTACAAATAACAGAAATAGAGGAAAAGCCAGTTCAATGCCATAAAATGGTTTATCACCTAAACACTTAGAAAACAAAAGGACCATCAGGCTTGAGGCAGACAGAGAAACTTCCTGGCGAGTTTGCTGCATCAGGAATTCATGGGGGCAATGTGTTTGTTCTAGGTCCAATATCAGCTCCTGTTCTCCAGCTCTGCTCTGTTTCTCACACCTCCACCATTAAAAAGACATCCATCCTCAAACAAAGAGGGAAGCAGGGCAGAGGCAGTGTTATCGTAAACCCACAGACAGCAGTGCTTTACTTGTCAAAAATGAAACCACATGGATACGTCACATGAAAATAGACAAGCCTCAGCATGTTCACATGCACAGACACGCATTCACAGGTTCACTTACATCAGTCTGAACAGATGATCTGGTTAGACAAATACACATGAACAATGACTAGCTTGCGGATGCAAACAAACGTGTCAGTACCACAGAGGTTGTGTTTAGTGTTGAAAGCAATAGATGTAAACTCGATAAAAACATATTTGTTTCGCTCTATGTTTTGAGAAATTCTTGCATATAAACTCTTAGTTGTGTGTTTGCGAGGGTGCATGTGTGCAAGCATTCGTGAATACATGAACTTGTGAGCCTTTTGTAATGAGGGTTATGAAAATAAAACACAAAATACTGACTCTCATTAACTTCTGTCATAACACATGACACAGACATTCCTCTCAGAAGCCAATGAACAGTTGAGTGACTCAGTGTTTTGGTTATGGCTCCACTAAAGCCAGTAGCTATGAGAAGATTAAGGAGGACTTCAGATGGATCCAAAACAAGCTCTGCCAAGAGAAGGAATTTTATTTGGCCTTTCACTCAAGGGAGATTAATTCTGATCATAAGCCTTTTTTGTCTGCTTATTATTTTCACTAATTACCAACGCTAATACAAAAGTGACGGACAGCTGATTAGTGCCTGTGAGCCTTGTGGCCAGCTGAAGGTGTCTCTACTTACTGCCTCCCTCGCTGGCCTCTCCAGCTGTCTTCATGTCTGTAACAAATCCAAATCACACTATAACTCAAGTGCTCCACACAAATGATTCACTGACTATTCACTTTTTGTTTTGGGGGATTTGTTTTTCCCTATTTTTTTTTTAATGATTCTACACATTTAATTTTTGGATTTTAAAGCTTACTCACACCTGTACTGCTATAGGCCAAATAAAAAACAGTGAACATTGCAAAGAAGTAAGCTCTTAAATATAATAATATGTGTATTTTTTTTTTATACCTATAGGGAAGCTGAAAGATGAATCAATTTATGCCACATTCTACAATAACAGCTCTGCAGTAAATACAGGCTTTAATGATACACTATACTGTAGCTACAATCAAATATTTGTACACCACTCATGGTAAAAAGCTAACAACACTCATTCAGCAGTTTTGTTTTTGGGATGTAACTAGTTACATACAGTGGTATAATTCTAAAAAGTAACTACAACTACTATAACTGCAGTAGTACTCCAGGCCTTCTGATGGTCTTTCAAAGTTTTTCTTTGGCTGCTTTTTTACTCATTTTCAGTCCAGTCCTTGTACCTGACCATTTTCAGAGGAATGTTTGTTTGTTAAGTCACTTAACACTGACCTATGAATCATTCAAGCATAAAAAAGGAATCACACTCAAGGGATGAACCTGTGTTGTGTCTACACATAACAGACACCTTAGCAAAGAACCAGATTTCTTTAGACACTCTGTTACTAGCAGCCTGTCACAAAAACACATTATTTATTCTAATTTCTTTAGTTGAATCTATGAAAAATGCCAGAGATAATGCAGTTTGACAGGCATAAAATAGTATTTTTGCACCAAAGTGATTCCCAAAGAGCTTAGCCAAAAACTTGGCATATCTCAGCATGGTGTGAGAACAATGTAATTGGATCTTCTAAATTCACCTCTAGTCATAAGCAGAAATATCTTTTATTACATTCTCAATAAGTAGGGGCAAAAGAAAAGGAATCAAAGCAAGGCACGAGAGAGGGTTATTAAAAGATGGAAACAGCCCCGTGGTCAGGCTTTGACTTGGTCTTTGAACATAGCATGGAATTTACCATGGAGAATTTTAGAGGTTTTTTTTAAGTTTTCCCCACTTTTTTTTATGCCAATAAACAATTTACTTAAGCAATAATTGTACTGTGAATGTTACAGGCTTCAGGTGTGGAGTGCGTTCTTACAAATTTTTAAGAAACTGGACAAGTGGAGGACAAAAGAAGAAGTGGCAGGCCTTAAAAAAAAACTATCTGCAGCAGATGAACAGTATCTGAAAGTCATGCCCTTAAGAAACGGGGAAAAAAATCCAGCAAAGACCTGACAAGGGACCTGAGAGATACATCTGGCCCTTCAGTTGATTCATCTGTTCAATGAAGCCTGTGAATACATACTTGTAAAACATGGCTCTGTCATGGTTTGGGGTTGCATTTCAGCCAGTGGTGTTGGAGATCTTGTCAAAATTAATGGAATTATGAACATAGAAAAGTACCATCAGATTTTGATCCACCATGGAATACCATCTGGAAAGTGTCTGATTGGCAACAGCTTCATTTTTCAACATGACAATGATCTCAAACACACTGCCAGTGCAGTAAAAACATACCTGGATAGAAAAACACACAATGGAACCCTATCAGTCAGTCATCAGCCTCACCAGAATCTGGACCTCAACATTACTGAAGCAGTGTGGAATCATGTTGACAGAGAACAGAACAAAAGGCAGCCAACATCCAAAGAAGAGCTTTGAATGTCCTTCAAGGAGCCTGGAGAACTATTCCTGAAGACTACTTAAAGAACTGACAGCAAAGCTTGTCTAATAGAGTTCACGTTGTACTGAAGAATAAAGGTGGTCATACCAAATATTAACTTTCAAGCTTGTTAGAATTGTACAAACTCTGTTTTTGCCTTATATACTGTATTTGTACATGTATGTTTGCAGGTGTTTCAATAAATCCCTGCACCTGTTTCCCATTTTACAGCAAAATAAAAAGAAATGAGGGGTGGCTCAAGACTTTTGCATATCTGTCTAGTAAAAATACTGATTAATATACAAGTAGAGATTAATAATGAGACCAATATTGCGTGGGCACTGCGGGCTCTATGAACTGCCAAGTTGCAGAAATATGCCATCCAAATAAATTTGCCCTGTCTTGCATGCAAAGTGTTTAAAACAGATGGCTGCCCTCCTAATTGCAGTTAATAAAGAAAAAGCCCAACAATGTATATGTTATAGATAAGTCTGATGAACCCATGGTGATCAAGCCCTACAAAAAGAACTAGACACACTGTAAAACAGGTCTGTCCTGCCAACCCCACAGCATACCAACCCTGATTCGTGCCAGGTTCATTAAGTGCCCCATTTAGCTCAGTGAAGCCCTAAGCATGAGATTTTTTTTTTATAGTTAATATGCTTGGTGTATTTGAACCTCACTGTTATTATCATTGCACCCTGCTGTTTGAAATCCCTAACATGCATTTTACTATGGGACTAAAATGTAAAGTGTTTTACCTAGATCAGCGATGGCATTTTATTAGCACACTCTTTTTTTAGCCTGTTTTCAAAGGCATGATGTGTAGGGGTTTTAGCACTTTATTATTATTGGAAAGCAACCTGCACTCCAGATGCATGGGTAAAGAAACATGGCAGTGGCCATGAGGTGAGGAAAACAGGACAGCGAGAGTAAAGAGAGATTCTGATTAATAATGAAACATCATCTGGAAGCATTTTGTGTCCAAGAGAAAAGTAACTGTAGTTCTGAAAATGATCGTGACAGCAATCTTCTAGAGTACAGACAGTTATCTGGTGTCTTAATTTCAGATAATTATTTAAATAGAGTACTCCATTGATAACACATGACTGCTGATAGCAATTATGATCACAATTTATTTGGATAGTCCCATTCTAATACTCAACTTTTAATCAAGAAATTATATTTTTTACTCAAATAAATCTA
>VUQS01031450.1:0-13709 GCA_015108495.1 Heterochromis multidens | reverse complement strand
AATAGTGAAAGTGTAAAAAATTAATTAATTAAATAAAAATTTAAAATAATAATAATAATAATAAAAGAAAAAAAAAAAAAAAAAAAAAAAAAAAAAAAAAAAAAAAAAAAAAAAAAAAAAAAAAAAAAAAAAAAAAAAAAAAAAAAAAAAAAAAAAAAAAAAGGTGAAAGAATAAAAACAGAAAAAATAATAATTTGGTGTGATAAAAGTGAAAACTGACAAAAAGAAAAGACGGAAGGAGAGAGTGTAAAACAAAGCAAAAAAAGCAAAAACTGAAAAACAAAAATGTGAAAGCTTAACACAATAAAAAAAATTATAAAAATTGTAGAAATTAATAAATCAAAAATGGTGTAGTGTAAAAAAATAAATATAAAAAAATAAAAGTTGTTTATTTATTTTTTCCTGTACAGCTCCATTTACTCCTACTCACTGAGATGATTTTAGCTGATAACTCAGCACTCCATCCTCTCATCCAAACATGATAACTTCTGGCTCCAGAAAAACATGGCGGTGATCAAAGTCAATACTGAGGCTATTCCTATTAAAATTTGTAGTCCAGAAACCAATGGGTGACATCACAGTGAAGCCAGGATGCTCGGGTGAGGCTCTGCTATAAAATCCTGCAGAGCTGTCTGTATTTTTATGGTCGTTTTCTGTTTTCACATGTTTAAACTCGTGTTTTATTTGTAATGATGTGCTGAAAACGAGTCCCTCCGATGGCTCTGACACGTTTAGGAAGATGATGCTTAAATTTGGACGAAATCCTGAAATATAAACTAAACACAGAAGGAATAAATACAACAATAAAAATCATGTCTGAGCTGTCAGAGCAGCCATGTTACATCCTGAAGGTTCACACACACACTTTATCCAAAAAACTACAACCAGGATGGAGTCCAACAATAACACCGCAGACTTTGCTTTTCCTCACACAGGCACAAACACCGCCCAGCTCAAAGTCACTCCGTGATTCAGGACCTGGACTCGGCCCAGAGGTATTTTGGATGGTTGTGTGCTGGTGGCACAAATCCAACAAACCGCACAGAGGTGCAGTGTGGGTCACTTCACGCAGCCCCTCATCAGCACCTTCAGCCATAAAAACAATTCATTTCACCTCCATCAGCTGCAGAGAGGGACTTTCCACCAGCAGAAGGTTGGAGCTGCTTTTAGACTGAAACATCACGCTGTGTCATGAAACGGGGGCGGCCTGTTTTTGTTGTGAGTGATTGTGGTGAGATTTATTGGAAACCTTTACCCAAATGGGACCTCATCCAAACCTCCAGGCTTGGTTTTTGCATCAGAGCAACCTAAACACCCCTTAAGAATAAATCTTGGATTGAGGAGGACAGTGATAGATATGTTTTACAACACAATACTCCAACAAGGGATCTGAAACAATCCAACAAAAATGCATCTTACTAACAAATATCGTGCTTCATCGCTGCCCAGAAAACATCAGCGATCCACGCTGTGGGACTTGCTGACATGTTCCCTCATTATCATTCATTATCTGGTTTATTTCAGCTCAATCCCACATACACCCTCCGGCTACAGGAAACAACACTCACTGAGGATTAATCCGCCTCTGAAAACAGTCCCAACAAATTCCTTCCATTTAAAACCTGCCATTTTAGCTCTCTGAGTCATTTCTTAAACAAAAGCTACCAATTTTACAACATTTTGGAAATTTTTTCAGACCAGAACCCTTCAGATTTCTCTAAATCCGTCTTTCCTTTGAGCCCATGTCGCCCTCGTCCTGCAGCAGATGTTTGATTTGTTTAAAGCCGACCTACTCCGCTCACTCCCAGCTCCACAGTTTGATTCCTGCACTCATCTACAGCAGCTCTGCATGATTCACAGTTCAAAGTAATCCTCCTTTATCTTATATTGGGTCTTGAAACAAGCTGTTTTAGCTCCTCCCACTTTAAAGGCACCCTTTTCTGATTGGTTTACCCTTGTAATCTGAAGGTTTGACCAGCAGGTGGGTAGGGGTGTGTCCAAAAGGATATCCCAACACATTCTCCTGGCACATGACGCAAAGCCAGATGCCAACTGCACATAGATGCATTTACGGGTGTTAGTAGCTGCAGACAAAATACGTCCTACTTTGGGAGACAAAGTTTACATTATGCACTAAAAACTACTCTGCAAATATAAGTAACACTTCAGACTGAGGAGTTGGAGTGATGGGCTTGTCTCACTGACCTCAGTTTAAAAAAAAACAGAGGAGACTGAAATGAGTATTTGTCAAGCCCAGCAGTGACTCCCCATCATTGTAGCGGTCACCAGTGGTTATCAAACTGCGGAGCAGAAGGGAAAACTAACTTATTTGACTAAAACTCATCTCAGATCCATGTTTATTCTAAATGAAGAACAGAACTGTGTGGTGTGTGGCTCCAACTTTTTTCAGCTTCTTAAGGGGAGATGTGATGAGATGTTTGAGAACCGTTTTTCCATTTAATGCCATTTTCCATCTCATTTCTGGGGGAAACACTAAGCTTTTACCTCCTGCTTCAGCCACGATAACCTTACAGACAAGATGCTTTACTAGAGATTTAACTACTAACTGCATAGTAAATGTTCACAAAGCTCCAGCTGAACAGACTAAACCCATGAAACAACTTTCCCTTTAGTTTGGGCACACGTTGCTGTAAATAATCTGAAGCTATAGTTGAGTTTACACAGTAGTTTTGAGAAAACTGAAGCTCTTTAAAGCTTGAGCAGTCTGCTGCTGTCCATGCTGTGTTAGTTGGACTCGTCCTTTAAATGTGCCTCTGCAGTGTGGAAACAGCCGCTCGCTCTCAGATTCTTCTGCTGCTTCTGGAGGCGTTTGGCACCATGTAAACTCTCAAAGTTACTCAATGACTCCTTTCACAACTCAAACACCCCCCCAACACACGCTCGATCTACCACTGTTATCCCCTCCATCCTCCATCAAGCCTGCTTCACACTTCACCATCACTCTGTTTTTAACATCCTCCTCTGTGAGCTTCCAACACAACTGTCCAAACAAAGGTGAAACAGACAGATAATCAGGAGAAAACTGAGGAAAGTCGGATTCCCGGCAGCTGCGTTTTCTCTGTATGTGTGTTTGACAGGTTGAGAAAAAGCCGGATGACAGCAGAGCGGAGAGAGGAGGTCAGAGTTGAAGAGGTTCAACAGACAGAAGAAGAACAAAAAGAAGAGGAGGAGGAAAGAAGGAAAGAAGAAGAGGAAGGAGGAGGAGGAGAGAAGAGTTTGGCTTGCAGCATCGGAAGTCACAATCCGGGGGGTGAAACTGGAAAAGTGTGAGCAATTTAACGTCATGTGAACGTGAGGAGAATACAGCAGGAAGACCGACTAACACTCTCCTCTCAGAATTTAAAATCTGAAAACTAGACAAAGCTGTTCAATAAGCAAGAATCTCACAGCTGAAGCACCAGAAACACCTTTATTTGTTTTGAAGTAAGATGGACAAAGTGGATGTGTACGTCCTCATCACTGAGTGATGAGGACGTACACATCCTGGACAGGGAGGAACGCTGGTTTGAACGGGGAGTCAAGGAGCAAGAATCTGGTTTGAACGGGGAGTCAAGGAGGCCATTTACGTGGAAAGGGAAAGACCATCTCTGAACCGAGGAGGGGGCCTAAGGGTACATCTGTCACCATCTTACAATGCTGTGATTGCAGCCATTCCCCAATCTCTGTGAATGGTACTCATGGCCATTGATCAATGGTCATGACAATTTGCATACTATTGATCATGAAACTGACCAAATGGCCCATTGTTAGTCAGTGGTGCTGGTTTCTGTCATTATGCAATGTACTGTTTATAAGGTTGGGGAATTCTGCAGTCAGCTGAGACTGAAGAAGTTACCAGTTGGCAACGAAACGTTTCTCCCACTTAAAAACGCCACGTCCAGATGAACAGATTCAACTTTTTGGGATTCTTTTACCTGGATTATTGAGCATGCAACAAGAGTTTTTATACCGATATTTTTCAGACTTAAATGATGTGTGTAGCCTGACTTATGGGGTGATTCAATATAAAAGCAGTTAAACATGAAAAAAACAGACTAAAAAATACCAAAGAATGTAAAAGGAAGGTAAAAGGAGACCTTTCATCGGCTCTAACCTGTTCTGAGCAGCAACCTATCCCACATGCTGGGTATGAGCCCTGAAAGTTTACTCAGAATGCATTTCTTAATAATTTCCCCAGTGAATTATCATAAAGCAGATCAATCATCCAGGGTGCTTGTTTCTGCTCCTCTACGTCACAGACATTAAACTGATTCAGACAGACAGATCCAACACACTGATCCTCAGTTATAAAACAGAATCTGTCTTCAGATTGTGACCCTTGGAGTGGGAGTAAAACGGATTTTGTTGCAGGTTTCTAACAGAGCTTAAATGTGTTTTTCAGTGCTGAAGGTTTCATGTGTAGATCTGCTGTACTTTATGAAAGCACATAGTACATATTTTGCATCTGTAAAGTGTAAAGAGACGCCTGGATTATTTTAATAAGCTCAACCAGGAGAAAAATGGCAGCGTTAGAAGCTGATCTGAATTATGGTGGATCTTTTCTCAATGCGTTGGTGAGGTGAAGCAAAGAGAGGATGGTGATATGAGGTTAATGATTGCTGGAGCTATAAATACCTCATTTCATCGACAGAGAAAAGGAACGAACAGTTTAGATAAGACGAGTGCAACGGAGACGGCCATCAGCTGCTGGTGTGCAGCTGAGGACGAGGACAGCATGGAGCTCTTTATTAATGAACACTGAAGAATTTAGTTTTATTAATTCTATTAGTGGTAATAATTTATCAGAAGTTGTAGAAGCATCTTCCACAACCCTAAAAATCAGCCAAGAAAGAGGCGAGGCTTCCATTTCATTCTGCCTGTGATTTTTTTTACAAGTAAATTAGTTTTTAAAAAGTGAAGAAAAAGTTAAATTGATAGCCATCTGTGATTGGTCAACAGAACAATGGCTGCAAAACCAGAAAGCATCCAGAATCCAAAAGCTACCAAAAAAGGAAATCATACGTTCATATGCAGGTATCAGGGATTTCCTGGCTAACATTTGGCCAAAGAATCACAAAGTCAAAGAGTCTCTTTAGCTTTTTTGACCAAACTCATTGTATTTGCATGTTATTTCAGACTTGTCAACTAACTGCAACCCAAAACTGGCTTAAAGAATTGAATTTCATTCCATCAGTGGAGGCAGCAACGGGCAAAACGTCCTCTGTTCCTCAGTTTACAGAGATGACTTCTTCCATGATGTGTGAAAGCAGCAAAGAAGAGTTTGATCTGCTGAGATTCATTTAAGTTTGCCTTTAAATTACATATAGAACCCTTTTAAGGAATATTTGGTGTAAGGAGCCTCGTCTGCAACTTCAAACTGTCTCGTTTTCAGTGTTTTGTTGTGCATTTCTAACATTTAGTCATATTTAGGCCTTTTAAAACCATCCGAAGAGTAGTTCAATACCTGTTTCACATATTATTGTTTTTAATAAAGTTAGTAATGTAATACTTCAACCTGGTGACCTACCCAACCGAAGTGACTCTTTTAATTTAACTTATTACATGAAAAATGATGCAGTGCTGGTTCACTTTGACGTTTACAGTCTAATAGATTTTAGATAAAGTTATATTATAAATAAACGTTATAAATAAAGTTATTTTAATGCGATTGTAGTGAGGACAGCTGTAGCTAAAAGAGGCGGGAGGATCTGAAGGGTGAAAATCAGGATTTCCCTGAAATGTCCAACTTTTCTAAGCTGTCAGCTGCTGCTCTTCTTTCCTCCTCCTTCAAAATAAAAGCTCAGACAGTGACGTAACCCACCAGTCTCTCTCCTGACAGGACCTCCAGCAGCTTGATGAGCATGCGTCCGTCCCTCAGGTCCATGTAGAGGTCGGTGATTCGACAGGAAACTCTGGACAGGTGGGAGTTCACCCACTTAGTGAAGGTCTTCTTCTGTACTGCTTCACGCTCATCTGGATGAGAGAGAGAGAGAAAAAGAGAGTTAGAGAAACAATAATCTCCATCACAACTGAGCCAACAACAGCGAGAGGGGCGACTGAAAGCCTCGGAGAAAGACGGGAACGTTTCAGAGAGTTTCTGAGCGTCCTGCTGGTCTCTACAGGTGTGTTTGGACACGTACGTGTTTTTTCCCCACATTGTTCCTGAACAGCCGGAGTGTGTGAGTGTGTGAGTGTGTGAGTGTGTGTGTGTGTGTTTGTGAGAGGTTTCCTGTGTCTGACAAAGGAGACTAAACCTAAATCACGGCTGGAAATATTCACACAAACACGCAGCAGATGAAGTGTCGCTTGACGGCTGACACCTGCAACTCTGTTTATTTCCCATGAGCCTGATTGGTTATTGTCTTTACACACTTACACACACACGTTTCCGTCACTGCCAAGAATATTACTCTATACTGATCCACATTCATTTTCTAGAGGACAACTTGGGGTTCATCCATCAGCTGCTCTGCTGACGTAGCCTTTGGAGGCAACCACCGATTTTTTTTGGGCCTTGTGCTGCAGCCGAAGGATATCTGAGCCCAGACTTCTGTTTCCAGTCGCTGGAGTCGATCAAAGTACATATTTATGGAATTTAGACAGTAGCCAATCGTTTCGAGACGCTCTCTTTTGCACAAACTGTGTACCTGCAGCTGAAGCCTGCTCAAACTGGATTGGTCGACAAAATCAAAAAGCTTCTGGTACCAGAAATCTTGTCCCTCACCAACAGATCCTTCATATTCATATGCAGATGACAGTTTATACAGATATATGTATTAATGAGCAAGGTTAAAGTGACAGGTGTTGACCAAAGTGCTGCACTTCCGTACAATCAAACAAATCAAACACAGACACACAAAATCAAAGACAAAATGTGGAAGATCTCCTCTGTGTTTAAATCTGGACCTCAGAGGTGTCAGAGGGGAGGTCAGAGGGGTAAGGCCGTGCCGAAAACAAGAAGAAAAGCTTGAAATCAGTTTTTAAGATAAATAGAACAAAGTGTAAAGAAACCAATGAGGGATTTGTGGTCTCGTTTAGGTGTGCCGGGCAGCAGCGTCAACTCAATAAAGACAGACTGAAACACGACTATTATGGCAGCATTTAGCCAGGACTATTCTGCTCATTTACACCCCCTCATTTTTATTCTTGGACTCTCCCAGGGTAGCTTTGGATGATTCACAGTTCAAAATAATCCTCTCTCTTATCCTGGGCCTTGGTCCAGCCCCCAGTTGTTCTTACCTGAGATTCTCCTGCTGGAGTCACTAATGTGTTTGGAAAACCAAAAATAAAAACCTCTGATTCCTCCAGTTTGGTCGTGCCGTCTGGAAAGGCTTCACGAGATATACGTCTTTATAAAAATACAAGAAAAGAGCCTCATCTGCATGGTTGGCAGCATGTTTAAGACCTTTCTGAAGATGATTTAAAGGTTATTTTCAGTCCACCAAAGACATTAAACGTCCATGGATGCTGTGTTATGTTATCATTCTCGTCACAGATTTATGCACCTCGAACACATGTGGCTACAGTATAGAACAGTGAGTGAACTCTGGGTCACAGGAGGAAGTTTCACAACCTGACACCACACCCATACCCACACATCCTCCACCTACAGCTGCTCAGCGTGTGCTTTCACACTCCACTGATTTCTGAACTCTCTCTTCTATGAGGACTTCAAGCAGCCAGCAGTGAACGCAGAGGTCAAAGGTCATGGCAGGCTGACACTCCAACCTCCCAGGTTTCCACTGTAGCTGCTTTAAAGTGCTGATTACGAACTGAAGACAGAGCTGCGGATCATGATTTGAGGGCTTTACGTACCACTTGGTTAGGATTAAAAAAATGCCTGCAGCTGAACAGTAATGGGCTCCAACATTTCTGTGATCAGAACAGGAAAGTCTGCACAAGCCACAGTTCTGGTCTCTATAGATAATTTCCCCCTTCATAACAACTGTACAGGTGGAAAATGTTTTTACTGTTTAAACTGGATTAAGGCTTAAAGTTTGCATCATTAGGGGTGTAGCTGAACATGGTAGCAGCTAAAAAGACAACTCTGAGGACTCCAAATGCATCCAAAAACCAGTGGGTGACATCACAGTGTCCACATGCATCTGTCTTTGATTACTCCTGAAGTCCAAGCACACGTTTGTGGCAGATTTAGAGAAATTCCTTTAAGGGTTTCAAGAGAGACTGCATGTGTCACATTCTGGAGGGTCACATAAGAACAGAGAGTCAACAGAGAAATAAAAACTATTTACAGCATGTTGATCAAAAATTAAAATTAATTATAATAATTTAACATATCAGCTCTCCTGCTGATCTGATTATTATTTTAAACCAGAGCTTCTTGTTATGAAGCACTTTGTTTAGACTTTGACTGGCTGGAAGAAGAAAATGGGAAAATCCTGTTAGACAACTCGTGTTGGTTTTTAATGACTGAAGATTTGGGTGTGTAAGATTTTAAATTTCTGTGAATATCAATGCATCACTTTACAATGTTTGGCTTCAATTATATTACATTTAATCTTTTTTTTTTAGCATTTTGGTTGTGAAGCACTTTGTGATATCCATCTTGAAAGGTTCCACATAGGAGATATATAAACAAAATTTGATTCTGGACACTGGTGCCATTTACAAGTCAGGCTCAGTATTTAAAATTACTCCCACAAGACAACACAGCACAACTAAATTCTCACCACTGAAATTATTCAGTGTTGCTGTGAGGGATTCGTTTTCAGTACCAGTGTCCTTACAAAGCCTTCAGCTACACTCACCAGTTAAACTCACAACATGAAGCTTTAATTCCACATTCAAAGTCAGACAGATCGTGATGCAGAGAGTCAGACTGGAATAAACTCTGTGTGACCTCAGGAGGGAAACTGGACTGATAAGATTTATCCAGCCAACAAACATTCATACAAATCCACGGCCTTCACAGTGTGCGTGTTATTTTGCAGCAGGACAATGGCTTCAGTGTTGAATGGCCTTCAGCAGCACAAACACACCGTGGAGACGTTCTGATATCAAACTGGAGCTCCTGGAAGACGCCACGAGGTCTACGACTGCTCAGATATCAACAGGAAGAAGCAGCGAGGACAACCGCGAGGAGGTCTGAATGAGGAAAGGGATAAACACTCTGCACTCCTGAAATCAATGAAACTTGCTGGTTTCTGGCTTTAACGATCGGATATGAAAGATTTAATCTTATAAAAACATTTAACCCTTTTTAAATGGAAACTACAGGTGCAGTGAGTAAAATGTCCATTTCTGCCTGAGATACAACAATGCAGCTGATAAAGCTGGTAAAGCTCCTGATGGCTTTACCTCCGTCCTCACCAGAAGAACATCAGCACTTTGACTCTTTTAGTTTTCAGCACAAATGTATCAGCAAGAGCAGTTCCAAGGCTGGAAATTCCCTCCACTCTCTCAGATTATTCAGACAACACCTCCCAGTCTCTCTCATTTCAGTTTGGTACACATTTGTGAGGTCAAGATGAGAAGCATGCAACCTCCTAACAGAAAAGAATCCTTTCAGAAATTGTTGGATCCACATCAGGATCCTGACAAAGACTCTTGGGCTGAACCGAAACTAAAACTAAAATATTTCTAACTAAAGAAGCATTTTAGTTAAACAATAAACCTGAACCGATACGGTCAGCTTGCAAAAATATAATAATAAAAATACACAGCATATTATTACTGTGTTAAAAAAAGAAAGATAAAAACTAAAACCAGTCCATCTTTTAAAATTAAGTGCTACCAAAAGTTAAAGCACCCTATTCCTGATCAAACCACATGTTTTAATGCAACTCTGGGGGAAGAAGAAGAAAAGGCCGGGTTCTTCACTCTGACACCATTTCCCTTTCATTTCAGTGGTACAAAAAAAGGGCGATGTTTTCAACTTCCTGTCACAGAGAGACGGGTGCTGCAGGCTGTGGCTTCATAAAATCTTTAACCCAACAGTTTGCTGGTGTTGTGTATTAATAACATCTGAATAATTAGTTTAACCATCCAGTATTTTAGTCATACAGAGGTCTACAGAGTCTGCAGAGGAAGGTGTGTGAAGTCCCATGCTGCCTGCACAGGTTCAGGATGTTGTTTTTTTTCCACCACCTGAAAGGCAGCGAGTGCTTTACATTTTTTGGCAAGCAGCCTCAGTGACATCTTTGCCCCACGAGTCGCTGGTTTTTATAGAAGGTATCATTAAAATTTAAGAGTTTAACTGATGTGTTGAACATTAGTAACAGCAGCGTCGAGAGGCGGAGATTTATCTCCATCTTCCATCACACACACGCAGCAGAGCGTGTGTGTGTGTGTGTGTGTGTGTGTGTGTGTTGGGGCTTCCCCTTCCTGTGCTGAAAAAGCAGCAGATGCTCGTCCCAGCAGGAAAATGTGTTTACACTCACACATTCTCAGGTTTTACACTACTTGTGTTGTTTGTCTTTAATACACCTCACCTCCAGGTATGAGAAATACTAGAATATTCACAGCTGTTGCCAAGAAACACACCAGAAACTCCCACCCAGGCTAAATTCCTGTAAATGTCTGGTTTTCTGTCTAATCTTTGAACTCATCTGTCTGGTGAAAACAGTGGGTCTGCCTTTATTTAGCTTTTTCTTAGCAGGAAATGGCACCAAACTAACCAAAAATTCTTAAAAGTGACCCAGTCTGTTTATTTTGAAGCTCCATGTTTTTATCCTTTAGACCCTGCTGGAGCAGCTTTGCATGCGTCATAGTTCAAATCTTTCTCCTCTCAGTTCATGCTCTGTCTGAAACAGGCAATATTTCGTTCCCATCCCTTTAAGATTTCCCACCCTTAAAGCCTTCTGATTGGCCAACTTCTGGAAGCTTGCCGAGGGGCAGCTAATAGAGATTTTGAGAGTAATGCTGTATCATGAATTTTACTTTATGTTTTTCCTTTAAATTCAGTTTAGTTTTGATTAATTTTAGTGGGTTTTTTATTGATCTTTTCTTATATTTTAATATGGGAGGCATAACAAGCTCAGTACAGGAACTTTACAACATAAATCCTCTACATACTAAAACTAAAGTCTGAAAAAACAGGTTGTTCCTCTATAAAAAGTGAACTATATGGACAAATGTACTGGACCACCTCCACATTCACCACCTACAGGAGCTGCTCAGCCATGAAGCCCCCAGTTCACAGTTTCTGTGCTGATGTTAATGTCAGGAGGAGGTTTGAAGTTCCTCTGACATTAACATCAGCAGAGTGTTGACAACTTTAACGCACCCTGCACCTCGGCGCTCCCGCTCTCACACTTCATGCCTGAGCTGTTGTGGTTCCTGAATGCTTGGAGGGAAGAAACTTCACAAACTGACTGAATTCAGTGAGCTCTTTAGAACGACCCATTCTTTCACAAATGTTTGTAAAGACAGACTGCATGGCTAGGTGCTTGATTTTATACACCTGAGAACACCTGCATTCAAAGATTACGAGGTGTGGCCCAACACTTTTATCCATATAGTGTGATTTTGGTGACCCCAAAGAGGATTTGGCTTCCGCCAAATACAAATCAACTGGATTGTAATTAAAAATATGATTTAAAGTGGGGTTTCATTCACTCAAGCATATAATTGTGTTTGTCAAATGATCAGAAACGACAGGAAAAGGCACACAGACTCATTTTAATTATACGCAGGCCAATTGTGCTTATGTGTGAATTTAAAACCCTGAAAACTGAAGATATTTCCTCTATTTATACTTTAATTTGATTAGTTTGTAATGCAGATTGAAAAAACTTTGGGCACCCACCAAAATGAGTTTGGGCATCCATCAAAGAAAAATCAGCAGAAAAGTGTTTGTGAACTCAGGGCTGTGGCTAAAACTCCATCACTGGTCCCAACAGACCAAATCAATCATCCAACATGCCGTTTTTTACTGGACAGCACATTGGTTGGGCCTTCAGTCAAATCAAACCCTGCACTTATTCAAAGTTTTTGTTGTTTATTCACATGATCAGAAATATGATCAGAAATAACAGGAAACAAACGTCGGTAAAGTAAGGCGATTCTTTCCCTTAATTATAAGCAGACCAATAGTGCTTAAGTGGTGTGTTCACCCACAAAGACCCAATCTGAGCAGGAAAAAGCCTAAAAATATAAGACGGAAAATAAGGAAAACCTGCCCAGAGTGTACCCTACCAGCTGAGAGAGGCTCCAGCCCCCTCACAACCCTGAACTGGAGTGCTTAACAAAATGGATGGAGAGGTGGAGGACAAAAGAGGAAGAAAGCCTGGGGGGGCACAACAAACACCAACGTGTACTTGCTCAGTTAAGAGTTTTTCTATGAGTCTGTTGTGGCCAGTGCCATATTCTATGCTGTTGCGTGCTGGGGCAGCAGGCTGAGGGTAGCAGATGCCAACAGACTCAACAAACTATGACTCCCACCCACTCCATGACGTGCTGCCCAGTCACAGGAGCACGCTCAGTGAGAGACTGAGATTACCCAAATGCACCACTGAACCACACAGGAAATCATTCCTGCCTGTGGCTCTCTCTGTACAACTCCTCCATCTGTAGCACAAGTATACACTGCAACAACTGTACACCCTTAATATAATAAAGGCAGGATGATAAGAGGGGGACCTCAATTCAACTTTATCTATAGTTAATTTTCTGTAATATATTAGGATATTTATATATTAGAGCTATTTGTAATATTGTGTAATTTGTAATATATTGTTTTATTTAATATTGGTATTTAAACTTTAATTTGTTAATTACTTTATTACTGTCCTGGAGCAACTGTGACAACATAATTTCCTCTGGGATTAATAAAGTATTCTGATTCAGATCCTGAATCCAAATACTAATGAACCTCAATGACATCACAAGGACATATTAATATAACAGAAATATATGAAAGTGGAGACAGAAATCAGTACCAGAGAAGTTTTAGAAGCTTAATCTAACAGCGAAGATGCTTCAGAACTTCACATCCTGCGGTGGTCCAGATGTGTCCCCTCCAAAGAGCAGCCATGCTTTTCTTATGAAATACTTCAGGCTGAAGGAGCAGCGTTTGTCTTTTCCTGGCTGGATGTGTACTCAGAGGTTTCATCTCTAATGTTGGCTCTAATGGCAAAGTGCTGAATCTAACTTTTATTAAAATCATTCTATCACCCTGCTAGCGGTGGGTGGCTAATATAACAGCTAGCTGTTTTTTGAAAAGATCAATGTACATCAGATCAATCAGCGTTACATTTCATTGGCTGTCATCAGCGCGGGGTCGTCCTGATTACTGAAATCATGTTGAACATGCACGCACATCTTCAGCTGCTTAAACGAAGACTTCACTGTCATTCATGATAAATGCACAATAATATTAGTTATGAAGAAAAATATATATTGTTAAACTGAGTTACTGATCGTGTTTTGCACTGCTCAACAGCAACATCTGGAGTGATTTCATTCAGGAAAACATATCATTTTCCCACTTTTAATAGATTTTCCTGAAAATTTCATTCATTTTTGAGGGGTTTTTTTTGGAGGTAAAGTCATTTCAGGTGACTGGTGGCCCTGAGGTAAATATAGTGTTTTGATCTGCTAATGCAAAGCTACACAATCTCACCCTGGCAGACACACACAGCTAAGCAGAACTCAATGTCAGAGGCTTCAATTACCTCACAGATACTGCTGAAGCAGCTGTGTGTGTTTCATTAGGGCCACAGGAGACAGTGATGTATTGATGGGGCGTC
>VUQS01031443.1:0-21995 GCA_015108495.1 Heterochromis multidens | reverse complement strand
TAATTAAAAAAATAAAAAAAAAAAAAAAATGGAAGTCTTTTTTTTTTTTTTTTGCCTGGAGCGCACAAGAATTAGTAACTTGTAAATCTTTGACTGCCACCACTTAAATGCATTTCCCATTGCACACTGTGTGCACAGGAGCTTTTGATGGACAGCTTGTAAACTGTTGTGTGATCCGAAAGTTAGAACTTCAGTAAAGTTAAGGATGCAAGTGATATAAAAAGGGAAACAAAACATACCGCTAGTGATATTCATCTACTGTCTCACCTTAGATATGCATTCTCTCACTCAGTGACACAATCAGTTTTTCCACTTGAATTTAATTTATATACTGCTGTTAATTTACATAAGCTCCTCCAGGCAGGGCTGATTCTGAAATGTTCCCCTGACCCGTGCTCGTCATGTTAAGTGCGGTGCCAGGTAACATTTCTGCATGGATTGCATCGATTCACTCACATGCGTGGGGACACAACGGGAGGATCCAGTGGGAAGAGTGACAAGCTATTGGCTGTTTGCCTGCTCGGTCTTCACTGCCAAAGTAAACAGGTGAGCTTCGCATCTTTTCGCACCTCTGCCTGCTCCTTACAGAGAATCACATAGAAGAGAATCAAGAAGAAGCACATCAGACAATACGGACAATGGTTTGGCCTACTTACAGGTAGCAAAGGTGTTTAGATAGACTCCACTGACTCAGCTAGCTATTTAAAATAAGCGATTTTGCATGGAATAAAAGAACAGTTGTGTTAAGTTTTATTAGCTGCTAGATTTTTTTTTTAAGGTAAAATGCTGTGCCAGAAGATTAAGGCTAGAAAGGCGTAGTGCGAACTTGTTTACATTCCTGTATGATGTCCCAAGTTTCTCATTTGACACCACAAATCAATTTTAGGAGAGATGAAGTGGAGAAGGGCTCATGAAATTCAAACATTCCTCTGATGTATATTGCAATTTGCTTAACCTTTTGATATGGTCAATAGGGCTACGTCACTCACAGCTAGAAGGCTCTTTGTTTATTTTCCCTCCAACATTTGTCACATACTTGTGCTGAAAAACAGGCCGCCGCAGCTGCTCGCTGGGAACCCAAGATGTCATACAAGCACTGCAATACCTGGCCATCACAAACTGACAACCTTTGAACTGTCAGCCTTGAAATGAATGAATCCACTGAGGCTAAACAAGACGTGTCAGGCTAAACACGCTGGCGTGTAAGCAGACAGTTCAGGTCATGCAACATGGGAACCACAGACTAAATCTTTATCAAGAACCTGTGTGACCATGTAGAGATTTACTCACCTCTGTGCACACACCCTCCACTGTACACTCATGTCTTATTCGTGCAGCAGTGACTTCAAAAGGAACATGGAGATAAAACAAAATGAATTGCAGACACATCAAGCCTCCCATGCCCTTTAAAGCTTAATTATACCTGTTGGAGTGATGAGAGACACATCACAGAACCTAGTGATTAATAAACAAACGCCGCATCCCATAAAGTGCCTGACAAGTCCCTGCTCATCACCCCTCGCACTCTCAGTCTGGGCTCAGGTGCAGTGCACATATCAAAGTGTATCAAATGGTTAGCCCAACCTTGGCCAAGAATCAACCCCAGTCCTCCCTGTTCTGCTGTCCTGGTCATCTTTCCCAGTCCACCTGTCTGTGTGAAGGCTGATGAGAGCATCATCCAGACACGCGCTCCACAGCAGCGGTCTCAGTCCAGGCTTTCATCTTTCATTGCCAGTCCCAGATCACTCGACTGAGGGCTTTGTACCTGCCGACATTGTAAGTGTCACATTTGCTGGGGTTTTGTAAACAGACACACCTTTTGTGGAAGATGATGTGAATGAGATGAAGTTACTAACTGCTGGAACTCTGTGGCTGCTGCTGAAGGAATGGGCTGAGGGCATATTAGATTGCACCATCTTGAAAGGAAAGGGATACCCATCCATTGGGATTCAAAGTTGCAGCGAGCCCAGTGAGTACACGGCAAAAAAAATCTGAAAACACTGGCAATAAGGCAATAAGAAATAATTAATTAAATTTTTATCCAAGTCATTTGAGAAAACTGAGTGTATTATCTTGAGTTACCTGCTTCTGAGCAGTCTTCTGGGCCTGCAGCTTCTTTTCAGTTCAGAAGAACATACCTCATAGCTTTTGATATTTCTAAGATCTGCTCTGATGTACAGGCGTGATCTAAAAACAACAAGTATGGATTACAGTAACAGTGGCAACACTGACAGTACGTGATGGTTTCTGTTTAACTTTTTAATGTAAATTTCAAATTGATATGAATGAACAGTAACCATAAACACAGACAGAATGAAGCCATTGAACCCAACTGTTTGTTATGTTGTCAGACTTCTGGTATTTCTAAAGCCCCTCTCCAGTCACTGTGTTATTACACTCTTGGCGATGCATGCGTCTTTTAAGCTGCTTTAGCCAAACAAATGTGATTTAGCCTAATCATTTCACTCAGACAAGTCGGGATTGTTCGACGGGTTTTTCCACTGGCCATTTTGTTTTATCTGCCTCAAAGACTGTTGATATTCACCATCTTAAGGCCGACTTGTTCTTAGGTTTCGGGTTTAAAACAAAAAAACTGCACCAATGAAGTATCTTACAATGTCCTGAACACTTAAAAGCAACATTTCAAGCTGCACTAACCATTTTTTTTATGAACAATGGATGAAATGACTTAACGAGCGAGGTTTGAGAAGTATAAAGTATTACCAGACTCTACAGGTCCCTAAAACACTGCAAAGTATTTAATCACCTTTCAGCTCATTGTTTTGAATTTATAGTGGGCATAATTACTGTTTTGGATTAGCATCAAAGCTTCCAATGACCTAATTTTTAGCCACAGTAGGCGGCTTTATTTATTTTACAAATATAAAAAAAACAGATAAATCCAGTGTAAACTACACAGCCACCACCAAACAACAGTGTTAGCAGCTAGTTAGTGGACACTGTAAACATTTAGAGGCTTAAATTGTGCAGTTAGCACTTGAAGAATTACCTTTGATGTATAATATCCATCCATCCATTGCTTGCTGTGAGTTACAGTATACAGTAATTAATAAAAAATCTATTACTTTTACAATAAGTGATAAGCGATATGCAAAAATCTTATATATATATATATATATATATATATATGACTATATTTGCAAATTATGGAAACTATTATACTGCTTCTTTCTTCTTCTTTGTAACTACATTTTAACACTAGTGACCCAGAGCATAATTGTGTGATGTTACATGAAATCTAAAAAAAAAAAAAGCAATACACTGTAAATTAATTCAGTCACTACAAGTGTTGGCTTTTGGTTTGGCTAATGTGGGCTTCAGCTGTGGTTAAAAATAAAAAATGAAACAAATTAAATATTCTTTATAAACATCAGAATAAGCCACAAAATCCAGTTTAATTATCTAAAGTAAACTATTACTGTTTAAAAATTACACCGTATAAGCCCTTTACAAGCTTAGTTTAAATCGTTCAGAGATATAAAGTGCATATCAGATACTGTTTGGTGTCACATGACAGCTAGTGTCAAACTGTCTATTAGGAGAGCCGATGTGTTGTATTGCTATGGACTGGTGATAGACTTGGACCAAATGAAAGGGCTGACAGAGACTCTATAAAGTGTGGTATAGTATAAATGGTGATGTCTTACCATTGATTTAACTAATGATGAGTGCTCCGAGTGCAACAATAGTAATTTTGTCATAAAGCTGTCAGCAGTTAATCAATCTGTTAAGGGTTTTCCTCCTGCAATGTAAGATTTATTAAATGTTCATGCAGGCGTGTTCAGGCATGCTCACAGTCTGGCTACACAAAGCAAGTCTAAATGTTTCACGAGTACTTTGATGTTCCTATTTGTCACAATCTCCATTATTATTTCATACAAGCTAGTTGCTGAATGGTTTAAAATTAAGGTGACATAATTGGGCTTTTTTCCACATGTGGACCTAATGACATAATTTGTTTCTCTTCTCACCTGTGTGAGTATTTTTTTTTTCTGGAGTTTGAATATTTTGTCTGAGCTCCTCAGGCTGTTACTCATAAAGCCAAGACTTGCACTGTAGATGCCTTTAGGACTTTCAAGGCCTGTTGGTACATCTGCCAACAATAGGGATTTCCCCAGTTTACACAACTCCAACTCAGGGTGAAGTTATCTCTAAAGATTTAGCCTCATTGTTTCCTTTTTCGAGGATTCCTGCCAGTAAACCTTTTGAGTGATGTTACCTCAAAATCTTTTAACCGAGCCGACTTAATCTTAATGCAATTATTGTAATGAACATTGCTCACAGGGCTGTTTTGTAATTACATCCTCTTTCCAGTTAAAATGTAATATTGTAACCTTGTGGTATGGCTCATATAAGCTTTTGAAAATATTGGACTTTGTGAACATTGTATTCTTCCTAGGCAAAATCACCTCTTTCAGTCCAGGTATTACAAACAAGGTGAGGCATTTATATTTGTAAAACATGTTTCATACACAGAGTTAGATTCAAGATGCAGAACAGTACAATTTAGAGATAAACTGGAGATAAATCTATATAAAATTGCAAAAACACACAACACAAACACACAAAAAGCTTATAAATTTTAAAGTTTATAACTCTTTGTGAAAAATATTGCATTCAAATAAACCGAGCATTAGTGTAGCTTAGCTTAGCATAAAGACAGGAAATGTCTGGCTTTGCCCAAATATAACCAAATGTGCCTGCTAAGAGCTTGGTTATACTTTCCATTGTCTATGGGTCTACTAGGGTCCACTTGGGTCAGAAAGATGTAAATTTCTTCATCAGACAGTGGGCCTGAGGGTCCATGCAGACCACAGACAGTATAAAACATGGATGTAGTTCCGGGTTGGAAAAACAAAGCCAATGCTGAAGTACCTTAAACCGGCATTCTATCTGAAGGCCACCAGATGGCGATAGTTGTGGTTGCAAAAAGACTTCCAAACCTATAGAACTCTATGGGAAAACAGCCTTCTGACTCAACCTCTGTAAATACTTTACTGCTGAGTTTATGTGCTCAGTCACTTGTTTTGGATCATATTGGATAAAAAATTAAGTATTTTTTGTAAATCTTAGTCATACTATGTTTCAAAAAGATTATCCAGGGTATCCTCTTTAGCCAACGACTTGTGGTTGACAAGTCCTTAGCCAATGAGCGTGCGGTGTCACGGTCAGACCCGCCCCTCTTATTTTTTTAAATCAAGATGGCAAAGTGCGGAAATTAATTAATTAATCTTTTTTTTTCCTGCTGTTTTAATTAATCATGTGAAACTTGCCTGATTCATTCACCATTCAGCAGTCTTATTTAAATGAACATGAAAAACAAAAAAATCCACCTAAAAGCAGATTTGAATTTTAACTAATATTTATAATGATGTGTGAAATTATTGTTTTTGTTGTCAGTGCTTGCTCCTGGTGCTCTTACTTTGCAACTTTGAAGTCAGATATTAAAGTGCTTTTTAATGTGGTCATGAGCTTCATATTTTGCCTTCCGACTGTAGTCAGCTCTTCTTAAATACATAGTCAGGGCTGTAATTTTTACAAGTTAAGGCAAAATGCACTCTAAATACAGTAACATAGTTTCAAATGGTTGGAATAACCATCTCATTTTGTATATATCACCATTTGATATTCAGTCAGCCATGCTTTCTCTCATTCAGCGGTATGGTGTTATTAAAATGTATAATCATAGATTTTGTGAATGAAACAGCTCAAAATGGCAGGTACGAAACATTTACTTAGAGTTTTTTTACACTTGGCAAGCCTCCAGATGGAAACTTGTCATTTTAGAAGGAAGGTTGAACACGAACACAGTTGTACTTTTATAGGAGCCAAAAGAAAACAGAAACACGCTGATAAACAAGCTGATATAATGCTAATGAAAACCCTGTTCTGTAATTAGGACAGACACATTTTATTTTGCAGTGTCAATCCAGTTGTGATGGTGTTATTGTAATTAGACCATTGAAAGGGGCAAAAAACAAATGCAGACAAGCACACCCAGTGTCCTGAAATTTATGCTATACATTTATTGTCAGATTTTTTATCCTTATTTTTATCTCTGTTCTGTGTTTCTGTGGATAACTAGCCCAGTGTGTTTCTTAAAGTCTATAAATGTGCGTGTTTTGACAGGAAATTTCTCAAAATAACCTTTTATAAAGAGAAGCTTTCATGCTTTCATGTATTTCAAGCCTTCATCTGTTTAAAAAAAATGTCTTAAAATCTGCAGCTTCAAAGCTGAAAGCAGAAAGCCCTCTTGAGTCAAACCCTTTTCTACTGCTTATTAAGTTTTGTCTGCAGGTCTCATCGGACGAGCAGATGATGAATAGGAGGGAGAACATTGGTCATTGGGTGCAGACCACCACAAGCTCCCCTCTGAGTCTCCTCCACCAACATGAAGCACTGAGATGTTATGAGAACAGGATAGCTCTTGAGACGCTTGCCTTTCACTCCTGAGATGGTGCGTAAACAGAGCAGGGGCCGACAGATGGGCCTCAGCAAACTGGTCCCGTTGACCCTTTAACCCCACTGTCCAGCACTCCCCTCATCTCTACAAGAAAATGCAGTGGAATTCCAAGGAGATTATCATCCTTTATGTCCCTGGGTTTGCTGCCAATTGCGGGTGGTGCGTATACAGAATACACAAGGAAAGCACATTCCCAGGATCCTGGAGTAGCAATAACACTGTGTTCTGCTAAAGTACGTGAGAGTTGCAAACATAAAGAGGACATAATATTATTTAATGTATTCTTATGAGCTACAGGTATGACTCTAAGGTAAAACAGTACACATGGGGGTTCGCTGAACTGCTAATTTAAAGTGACGTTTCATAGCTTAAACAAATACTGTGAATTCAAGTGCTTTCCTTATATAAAAAAACTTATTTTGGGTGCAAATTCAGCTCACTCCTGTACAGCCACTGTTTACCTGTTCACATCATATCTATAGAGAGAGATAATAAGAGAGTCGTCTGTCTGAGTGAAGGATTTGAACTTGCATGGTGAGACACAAGAAAGAGGAGACTAGCAATTTGGAAAATTATCACTTCAGATTGCCTAAAGCTATACTTTTGTATATTCTTGTTCTCATTTTCAATCTATTTCCTGGTATAAGCAAAACCTGCCCAAGGTTTTAAGGAGTTAGTAGCTACTGCAGGATGTAAAGAGGCAGTTTCATTCATAATTTCCTCTACATAGTATTATTTGGGCTTTATTGTAAAGTGCCACCCTGCACACACACACACACACACACACACACACACACACACACACACACACACACACGAGCACACCATATTTTTCACTTACAGGTAACTTTGAAATCCATCCTACAAAACAAACTCCAGTTACTTTGTGTTTGTGTTAACAGATGATGTTGCTCTTGCAGATCTGCTGTTTGCACAGTTGTGCTTAGCATCTGTTATGCGTTCTCATTGGCCTAAATTAGCAAATACTACATATTGCTATTAGCTTAGTAGCATTTTTCTGATCTTAAATGGCGCATTTCTTTGCTTTTTATGCAAAACAACCCCACCCTAACATGTTGTGTATGAGCTGAGGTTAATGATGAAAATTTGTCACAGAGGAAACCGAAAGTCTTCAGTTCTTTGATTGATGGAAGGAGGAGGAGTAGATGCAGCAAACTTTCCCTGAAGGTTCACTGATGTTTATAATTTTCTCAGCAGGAGAAAATCATAACTTCACTTATATTAGTGACAGTAAATGACAATAATCTGACAAAAATCTCCCACATCCTCACCAATAATCAAGCAAGTGAACCATCAGCAGACATTTTGGGTTGATGGCAACATTTTTTCTGACAAACTTTTAGGACAAGAAATGAAAATAATCACTGGAGATATGCCAAAGGAGCCTCCTGCTTTTTACATCAGGTTATGTCTATTTGTTTTATGGCTTTAGATATAAACCAAAGCCAGACCATGTATTTTGGGAGTTGGTGATGATACAGATTTAGTAAAAACAGTTTATATTTAAAAATATAGAAATATATAGTTGTTTTTTTTAAAGGTAACGGAAAGGAGAAAATGATTAGGTCATTTCCTTTTAACTTTCAAGCATTTTTTTTTTTAACAAAGTAGTTAACAAGTTATCATGAAAATACCACCTGCTCAGCTGTGATGCTACTCTGCTACATGTGCTGTCTCTATGACAAGAGTATTGTTATGGAGACAGACTATGTGGTGACCCAATTTTTGAATTACCTCGAACAATACACATTTAGGATCTTTGATGTGTGGATTGAGCTCTAACATAAACTGTGTTTTGTTTTTTGTTTTTTTTCTCTGACTTATGGATCTGCAACTTGGCCTCCTTGGAAATCACAAGTTGCCTTTTATTAATATGGAAATACACATATTAAGTTGCAAACCACTGCTAAAATTAACTCTGCTGCTAAAACTGCTACTTGGCATCCACCCACTCAACATGACCTAACTACAGTATGTAGCTGCTTTGTAAATTAACAGTCCCTTTTTCTAAGGTGCATTAGTTAGTTAATACACCTTCATGTGTTTTGGTGTTATGAAGTAACATATTGTCTGTACATAGCATAGTTTAAACCTTTACTGATCTGTGCAGAGAGGCATTTTTGGCATTCCTTGTTAAATTTTAATCTGCTTTGCGTTTTTTTTTTTTTTTTTCTTCATACAAGCACAGGGAAACAAATCAGTATAAGCTGGTCAGGTCAGCATTGTGGTTTGTTTTCCATGCCAACTTCAAGGACTTAAACTGCTGTGAGAAATGACCAACTGATCCAGTTGTACTTGTTAAAACAGAAAACAAAGGACTAAAACCAGAAAGTCTTCTGTTGAGAAGCAAACAGATGAAGCAGGTAGAAACATGTTGCAAAGATGCTCCCAGATTGTACGCAGTGCTCAAACTCAATGTCTTTCAGTATCAATATTTTTCATTCGGCATGAGCATTCACTCAAAGTTTTAAAGGAAAGCACACTTACTTATATAACAATGCTGATTAACAGAACATTTCCCTTTTGTAGACCACCACAAAGAGCGACTCTAGCGTCTCTGTGGCTGAGTCACCACACAGCTTGGGCCCCATTCATGTTTTTCCCATGTTGCAATTTACTCACTGAATTAGGCTTCGACCAAAAAAGTGTTTCAGTCCCAATTATCATCTGGCAAGGAGGAGAGGCGGTCTGACAGGGGTGGGGGGTGACATACTTAAGCCTTTTCACTAGTGCTGCCTTGTTTCCCCTGTTACTCTCCTTGAGAGAGTAATGTGTTTCCTCACACAAAAGGAGGATCTTCAGAGATATGCCAAGAGTCTGGAGAGTGTGTTTGCTGGACCTGTGAAGAGACCTCTTTAGGAGGCTTTGAGGACAATGGAGCATGGGCACCAGCCATGGTTTACTTTGTCCACGCCAAGCATTTCACACGCACCCAGGGCAACAGCCGGTCTGAGCAAAGGCACAACATTAGTCTGAGATATTGAAAGGCCTTTTTCATCTTTGTCACCCAATCAGTGCAATGATCGCTCCAAGGGAGTTATGTTTGACCACCAGTTTTTTTTTTTCTAACACTCTTCACATTCTTTTCCTACAAACTATTTGCCCATTGAAAGGTAATATTTCAGCTCTTTTTGATTATAGCTTTACGTAACTTAAATGGACAAATAAAAAATAAATAAAAAGGAAAATAAATAAAAAGGAAAAACTCAACAGTTTCCTTTTAGAAATCAGAACCCGGTTACTCATCCACAAACCTGTGGATGTAGAAACTATTTTATTTCGACCAAAGTACACCCCCCCACCCAGCCCTACAATCTTGTTCCATTATATTCAGGAGAACATCTCTATAACCAGTATCTCCAAAACTGGGCAGATCACACTAAAACAATCTAGATGGATAAACAGCACAGCAGACCAGATGAAAAACATGCATATTTGATTTGCAGGTGAGCGGTCCCCTTTGCATGTAGAACTAAAATGACACAGTAATGAATCAAACTAATAACAGCAGGATGTTTTTATTGTGCAGCTACCACTGCCTCCTGCACCGCTTGATGTGTTTTGTTACTCATAAATATTGAGCAGCAATCAAACAGAGTATGTAATGCCGACAATAAACACATCAAAATACAGATTCAGAAATGTATGAAAGAAAATCTGCTGCAGCTTTCTTATACATGCAACTGACTTTATAGTGACAGCATCATTTTGATACATAAAAAAATAATGGATTTGTAGCCTTATTGTGTTGCTACATTTTTACAGTTTGCATCTAAATCGCTATAACTAAAGCTCTGTAACAATTATCATTTATTGTTTTATTGATAATGGTCACAGACTTATTCATTTCCTTCTAAATTTGAGGAATATACCATGTTGACAAGGACAGAAGAATCCCAGTTTGAATGATCTGCAGCTGAAATTGAGGCAGCATCCAATACATCTTCATTATAGCTGAAGTTTCCAATCTCTCCTGTGTTTCCAGTCTCAGCCTGCTCTATTTGCCCCACCACATTGTTCATATCTCAATGGCTACGCTGTTGTTGCTATAGCAATATGTGGATCTGACAAGGGCCCAGGTTGCTCCTAATTCAAGTATGTGGCACCTCATAGTAGATGTTTTAAACAGTCTTAGCGGTGTATCATAATAGGAAGACAGGGGGAAAGAATTGCACTGCGTAATTGTATGCATATTGAAGCTGCTCATTAATTAATTAAAACCATACAGAAATTTATATTTCTATTGACTTTGGCGAGGTGTTTAAAATTTCTCTGGCTAAAATGTGAAAAATATTATTTTAATATATTTAGACACAAATAGCTTTCCTATTTGTGAATGCATATATCCAGTTTAACTTGCCAAATTTAGACTATCCGATTAATTTAAATAATATTTGTTATACTATATGATGTCTGGTGGAAAATATTGTCTGTGCCTTAAAAGTCCGGTACCCCAAGACTATACAATCACCTGTGCATCAGTCACTTGAGACTTTGTTATGAAGAAAGCCTGGTAACGGTGGCAGCAGAGCTCTTACGAAAACACAGCCAGGCAAACCACAGACTCTGAGCAGCAGCAGCATTTTCAGCCAATGCTGTGTTAAATATTAATCACACACACTTTGGGAGCAGCATTCTTGTGAGAGGCAACGTGTGGAATGCAACACTAAGCCCCGAAACTGTACTTCCTAGCTATGAACACAGGCAAGCTGGGAAGGCCTGCAGATTCTTTTTAACCTCTGTCTCTCAACAGGTGGCTCTCCCTTCCTGATCCCTAAATTACTGCTCTAATGTGGGACCCTCCACGAGGAATGGTTTTGACAAATATGATTGCACTCACTGAATTCTACCTTTGATTTAAGCCAACAATGCACCGCGACAGCCGGCACTGACATTTGGACTTTGGCTTTTGAAGACCATTAAGTTCATGAGGTGAAGGTGTGACTATGTCTTGTACCTAAACAAATAATAGCCTAATGGATCACATGGTACGTGTCTTGAGCAAGCATGTGCAGGCAGATCTGTTGTAGCCCTTGAGAAATTTCTTGATATAAGCCCCACTTGCCAGACCACATAATTAGCTTTTGACCTACATTTCTCAACAAGCTCTTTGTGCATAAGCTACAGGTCAGTTTCACTGGAGCTGTGACTCGACACTTCAAGAAAATCGTTCTTGTCTGACCAACATGAATGAAAGGCATGCTATTTCTAAATGTTTGCCAAACAAAAATGTAACCTTCTTTTCACAAGTAACAGCTGTTTATGCTTGTGTTCCCTCACAGCAAGTTGAAAGGGCGTTTGTGCATGACTCACTGCAATTGTAAATGCTAAAAGATAAGTTCCTAAGATTGAAAATCCTCCTTTTGATGATGTGATGATGTGGGTGGACAGGTCCTTGAATGGCGTTCTACTGTATGTAGTTTGGCTTCTAATAGAGTGTCTGCATTAATATGTTCCTTCTGATGCTGTGCAAATCACAGACAAGACATAGTGTAACATAAAATGATCTAACGTGACATGGCATGGCATAATATAAAATTATATTTAATAGCCTAATGTGATTATACATAACAAAAACAACATAAATACTAGAGCCCCAAAACAGTATGCACAGTCATGGAAAAAGAAAGAACACCCTCTGTCAGTTCTAAGGTTTTACATATCAGGTCATAATGAAAAATAATCTAGTCCTTACCAGGTCTTAAAATTAGGTAACACGTTAGGTTACAACCCTAAATGATCGACACATGACATATTATATCGTGTCATTGAGTATTTCACAAAAACTAAGCCAAAGTGCAGAAGCAGTCCTGTAAAAAACTAAGTACATCACATGATTTGGTAGCTTGTAGAACCACTTTAAGCAGCAATAACTTGAAGTAATTATTTTCTGTATGACTTTATCAGTCTCTCTCATGTCATTGTGGAGGAATTTTGGCCTACTCTTCTTTGCAGTGTTGCTTCAGTTCATTGAGGTTTGTAGGCATTTGTTTATGCACAGTTCTCTTCAAGTCCCACCACAATATTTCACTCTGAGGTCTGAATTTTGACTGGGCCATTACAACACCTCGATTCTTTTCTTTGTCAGCCATTCTGTAGATTTGCTTCTGTGCTTGGAATCATTGTCCTGTTGTATGACCCAGTTTGGGCCAAGCTTTAGCTGTTGGACAGATGGCCTCACATTTGACTCTAGAATACTTTGGTATACAGAGGAGTTCATGATCGATTCAATGACTGAAAGATGCCCAGGTCCTGTGGCTGCAAAACAAGCCCAAATCATCACCCCTCCACCACCGTGCTTCACAGTTTACTGTGTTTGGTTTTCTGATCTTGGGGTGAATTTGCTGGGACGTCCAATGTTAACACACCTGAATGCTCCAGACCAGCAAACTACCAAAACTTCTGCTTTTACAGAGGTGCTCACACTTTCTGATGATCAGTTAATCAACTGCATTTGATTAGCATCAGCTGGCTGTTATTTGTCATCTTAATTCCTATGGAAACAGTAAGGCTGTATTTAGTTTTTCACACACTGCTTCTGCATTTTGCCTTAATTCTTGTTAAATAAATAAGGACACAGTGTAATATGTCATGCACTGCTGTTCATCTGAGGTTGTATTTACCTAACTTTAAGACCTGATAAGGACCAGATGTAAAACCTTACAAGTGTAAGAGGGTGTACTTTCTTTTTACCATGACTGTATTGAAAACTCTGCATCAGCTTTAACAATATGTGCTGTTCTATTTAGTCCAGAGGCCAAAGGTTCATTGAAGGAATGAAAAATTGTGCTAATACATAATACATTACTATCTTTATGTGTGTATTTTTTTTTTTTTGTAAAATTTCATTCATGCAAACAAACAAATTATATTATTATAATTAACTTTGATGTAGGAGGTACCACCAGATCAGGAAAACTGTAGTAAAGTTATGAAATAGTGCAGGAATTTAGGAAAACTAATAATATATCAAGTTAATTCAATTTAAATTACATAATATTTGTTAAAACAATGCTCATAAATCACAGCTACTTTTCAGATTTTGTACATTACAACAAGGTAATTATATTGTTTATATAGTAATAATATTTCTTCTCGTCTAAGAAATGATTTTGCAGTTACTCCACGTAGAGTTTATGTATGCAAATTTACATATAACCTTGCACTGCTCACAGAGCCACGAGAAGAATGGAGGAGGAAATGAAGACATAACTCGCTGCATTTCTATGATAATTTAGAAATTCATGATGACACTTGACAATTCACCATGGCACAGCCTAGTTTTTAATCTATTTATGCAGGAGAATGCTGATAGTCTGTGTAATCCCAGCTGAACTCTTGCGGTGAAAGAAGATGCAGGCCTTACAGCAGCTTAATGCCATGATGATGTGTTCCGCTGCTGATGAAAGTAGGCTAAGCAGTTTCTTTATGGATGGTGGAAATGTTGGGGTTCCCTGCTTAGAGGGATGGGGAGGCCACAGGATGACATGCGTTGCAGAATTTATACTGTTCTTAATGTTCTCACCATAGAAAATAAAGGATGTGAAAAAAGAAAAGACAAAAAAATTCAGGTCTCTTTTGTATAAAATCCTCCCAAGAGCTACTCAGTCCATGATTTCATTATCAGTCCGACTTACACTAATCCTCTCAGAGTGGAGTTGGCCCTTGTTAGATGTCTATACATGGGTATCAAAAAACCCTGGGTGTCTATGGGTAAAAGGGACAGGAGCATCCAATATCCCTAAAGTTTACTTGTGTATGCATGTGTCTGTGAGGTTGTGTAACTGTGCATGTTGACAAATGAGTGTAGATGTGTTCGCTTGTGTTTCTGTGTGTGTCATGGGTTTGGGTGTGTGCGTGCGTGCATGTGGGGGAATGCTGAATGTTTTAGATCACCCCCAGACGCTCAAGATGTGTTTTGATTTCCCACTTCATGGAGAACGTGAGAGTAATCCCCTCAGGATTCCCCCTCTAGAGGTCTTTAGCTGCCATAAGCCACCATTCAACAGGCAAAAACCCAACATGGGCTCTATACAGCCTGCTGGCATTACTAGATGATTGGGGAGGGGAGAGGGCTTAATCTGCCCTTGTGGCTAACCTGTTGCTGAAAAGAAACCTGCAGGGAAGGCAGCCATGAGACTGGATTTGAAGACAAAGAATATTGTTCATCTTTTGGCTGCATCTAAGAACATCTAGAAAGGATTTGTAAACTGGGGACTGAAGGATAAAGACATTAAAGTTGATGTCTAATCAATCACCACAATTGCTTTTGAGATTTTTTTTATTCATATATTACACAGAAAATTATGCACCTGCAAGAAGGCAGTCATGCCGATTCCCAGCTATTAAATGCAAATAAACAATTAACATACTTTGCATTTTTTTTCATTTTACATGCTAAAGGACAAAGCCAGTATGATTGTATTTATTTGTCTTGTGCAAACACTGCATGCTTTAGCAGATCTTCTCTCACGTTACTTAAAGCTATTAGCTGCTTTTTCCATTAAAAAACAATGGCATTACACTCTATTACATAATACATTATTTTAACCTCCTCTAGCATGTATGACGTATCCAAACATTTAATTAACATGTTAATGTAAAATTAGCAGAATCATCTTTGGTAAGTACAGTTTTTCTTAACTTTCTAAATGAAGACATTTTATGTTATTATAACTGTGTTTTTCTATATAGGCATTCTTTATCTGGCAATAGAACAGCAACCATTTGTGAGCAATCAAAGGAAAAATAACTTCTGAAAACCTCATTATTAAAAACTGTAAAATTACATTACAGTAAATTATAAATTATTCATTAAATATTTATATAATAGTTATAAACTATAAACTCATCTTTTTAGACTTGCATTTGGTTAACTCTTTTTAAATTTTTTTTTTTTTTGAATTTTTTATGCTCTGGTATTTTGTTGTGAAGCACTTTGTGATGTTTATCTTAAAAGGTGCTATAGAAATAACAATTTACTTGCTTACTTTACTTATAAATAATAAATATAGGGGCTGAAGTAAAGTTAGATGCATTATTCAAATGACTGTTTGCTAAAAGTGAGGCGTTGATTGACCAGTGAGAATCAACACCCCACTTTTCATTAAGTCTTTGTCTAGGTTCATGTGTTTGTTCATTTACATGGATCATAGACTATATGAAAGATGGACATAGCCATCATGATGGCACTCACTGGTTTTTAAAGTTTTGGTGCTTCAACATTAGCAGTTTTGCTGCTTAAAAAAAAAAGAAAAAACAAAACAAACAAACAAAAAAAAAAACACGATTTGGACAAGACAGTGGATTTTTTCTTCTTATAAGTGACAGTGTAGAGAAGATATCCAAACCAAAACCTGAAGCTCATACTTCTTAGTCTGGCGCTACAGTTAACTGCACAGCGAGCCAAATGGCTTGTCAGATGATTCCACTAAAAAAACTCCAAGGTCGAGAAATCCAATTCAGTGACTCGAAGCTGCTGGTGTTGCCATGCAGCTGTTGGTCAAAGTGTCCACACCCTGAAGTTTAAGCCCTGAAAGGGTGTGTTAAAAACATCATCCCATGTGCACGTGAGTCTATGGGGATTGGCTTGCTTTTGGGCCCAGCCTCAAGTGACCTCTCAAGAAACTGCAGATACTGTATTTGCTGTCCTGCACTGTTTTAATTTTTCAGCCCGAGGTTGCTGCTTGACTTAGCTACAAATTGTGTTTTTTTTTTTTTGCATTTCAGCAATGTGATTCTCCTATATCACATTTTCTGAGACTGTCCTCTGATTGGACCCCCTCAACATAAAACACTGAGCTTTCTAATTTGTAGTGTATCGTAGGCTTTGTCCTAAGTGTTGTGCAAGTCTAACCCCAACCACAATCTTGTTGTAAACCTAACCAAGTAACCAAACAGCTAGTGAAAACAAAATCTAAGTGTAAAAATTAAACAAACTGGTATTCAAACTCCAGTCTCTTGGGTGGAAGCTCCCCCCTAGGGTGGACTGTACTTTGAAAGGGAAAGCAATACTAAATGTTTAGAGAACCTTTTAAAAATTGAACAAGTGAAAGAGGTGCTGTTCTTACATATCTCATTTTGTGACCAAGGAGTTGGTTATACAGTATCCGCATACTTCCTGTTCTCACCCCTTTAAGATGTCATGCTGTGGATAAAGTCTGTTCCCTGTGTAAGGTGCATTTACTGTAGGTATAAATGAGTCACACACAGGTTAAGTGGTTATGGATCAACTTGCTTTTCATCGGAGCATATATGATGCAATGGATGCCAAAATTAACAGAACTATGTTATGATAAAATTATTTCTTCAGTTGTATCTGGCATGTTTGCCAAATTCTCCTGCCATTCAAGTAAATCCAGATGATACACTAACGCTCTTTTAAGTGCTTGATCTGAAGGCAAGTATTGTTAAGAATAATACCATGCTATGTGGGGTGGATAACACTGACAAGGAATTAGGTGACCTGAATGCAGTAGCATGCCCTCCTTTCCAGCCAAAAGATTCATGTCACATATTGAACATATTGGCAGATTACTGGCTAGTTTAAAGAGCTTAAGATGAGTTCCTCTGGTGTGTGATTACATGTGAGCAGTGTGCCACTGCACCACTGAGAAAAAAAAGGCCCTGTCGCACTGGCTCTCTGGCCGTCTTACTCTCAAGGCCTCTCCTCAATTGACTGTCTAAATGGCTTTGTGTGACAGCTATGCAACGCTGATTGCAGCCAAGTCACATGATGTTACCATGGAAATGGCAATCAGGTTACTCCATTTGTGCTGCACTTATACCTGCAATAAATGTTTGCATTCATAGCTGCAGGTTTAATAGAAAATGGCTGTGTTTATCAAAGGAAAAGGCCAGTGCATTCAAATTCCAAAAAGACATATTTTCTCTCTTACTCTTAGTTCTAATGATGTAGATGGTTTTGGCTTAATTTATTCAGGTTTTGAGAAAAGCAATGCTGTAATGGTGATTATTACAGTTACAATGTTAAAATCAGAAAAAAAATCTGTTTTTATCTAGTATCCATGTTACCTGGGATAAACCACAAAATACACCTTCTTGAGGGGGCAACTAGAATATCCATCCATCCATCCATTTCTTTTACTTTTCCAGTTTATGGATGCAGTGAGGTTGGATCCTTTCTTTTTTTAATGTTTTTGAGAGGACCTATTCTACTACTTTCCAATACACAGCTGATTCACAGTTCAAAATAATCTTTATTTATCTTAAAGTGGAGCTTTGGTGTAGTCCCTTGGTTCATCCTCTGTCTGTAACAAACTGTGTTAGCGCACTTCTGTGGGCTGTTATTAAGGATATCTGTACTCAATGACATCATGCAGATCCAAGAGGACATCTCAGGCTATTTATCATCTGTTTTCTAAAAGGGTAGTTCATTAGACAGGAACCTTTTCACAATGTTCTTCATTGCATTGATGGACAGGTAATTAAAAATGGAGGTGTTTTTTTGATAGATTAATATGCAGTCTTTTGTTGGTCTGAACCAGTTGTGATCATTGGGCTGTATGCAGCCAATGAACTAAAATGAGTTTAACTCGACGCTATGTGCAGATTCTTCTTTTTCTTTCAACTGCTCTCTTTAGGGGTCGCCACAGTGGATCATCTTCCTCCATCTCACCCTATCCCTCGCATCCTCCTCTGTCGCACCAACCCTCTAGTGAAGCATGTCCTGCTTCACTACATCCATGAACTTTCTCTGTGGTCTTCCTCTTTTATGCCTTTCTTGCAGCTCCATTCTTCAACATCCTTTGTCCAATATATCCTCTGCACATGTGCAAACCATCTCAACCTCTCACTAAGCCTGTCTAACTTTGTCTCCATACTGCTCTACCTGAGCCATCCCTCTGATATACTATGCTATGCTATGATATGCTATGTGCAGATATTGTTTTTACTTTATAGGTGAATGCTCTGCAGACACAGTCTGGATTCTTTTCTCAGACAGCAGACATGCTTATAAAACATTACTAGATTATGTTGTTAAAACATAGTCACTGATAAGATAGAACCTGGTACATTTTATACATGATCAAAGCTCTTCTCCGACCTCCCATTTAATCTTATTGATCCATTTAATCTGATTGTTTGGACTGTCTATAACACCATTTCCCACTAAGTCACTAGTTGCATATGTGCTGGAGTATCTAATGTCATTTTTAATCTTCACAAGGTGCACAGAACTACTTTCATGTATTTGTTTTGGTGTTACAGCTCAAAGAAAAACATTGAACTTGCATACTTACCTTGTTATTGCACATTTAATGCCTATGCGGTATACTTGTTTGCTTTTCTTTTTATTTAGGAGGGAACCTACTTCAATAACTTATTGACTTAAATCTGTCAAATGACGAGTTATATTAAGGTTAGAGCGTCACTGAATATTTGCATCCCAGACCATGTGAATATTTATTTTAGGTCAGAGCAGTGCATCACCAGGACTCAACACAGCCTCACCAAGCTTCTGAGAAGTCATCACTGCTATGCTCAAGACAGGCTGGAATTGGCAGTGTTTTATTTGAGGTTGTCTGTGGGAGAAGGACAATTATCTTGTATGTCCTCAAGAGGTCTGGTATTGTGGAGAAAAGCTGAGTAAAAGAGATCAGAGAAGTACACACAGTGTACATCTGAGGGCTTTGTAGATCCCAGGTATTACCAACTGTCTGAATTAACAGGATACACATACTTCACTAGACAGTCAACATGTCACGTCTTAACAGCGTTTGGCTTCACCTATGAGCCAAAATTCTTACATGAAGCCCCATGAGCTCCTCGCTGTTTCGCAAGCTTAGATGAGGTCTTAAGCCTCAACAGAAGATGAATGCCGAGTGCTAAATTAATTTGAGGCATTTTCTTTTGTGCGCTGACAAAAGCGACCAAGTTGGTGCTGGTTTCCATAGCTGATGACAGATCACTGGGCTGCAGTGTTTGCCCAGGTGTCGGGCCTCCCGCTGCAGACAGCAAAGGGTTTGTCCAGGTCTCCGAACTTCACATTGCTGAAGCTTCTGTGCCTTAATTGTACAAATCGCCTCATTCAGCATAGTCATGAAAGAAACTCCTAAAATAATTGTGACAAAATACCAGTGTGCCTCGCTGAAAGGTTGAAACATGCCCTGTATTCAAGACATTTCAGGCTGCAAAAAAACAGGAAAAGACTTTTTCAAAACACTTTTCAAAGTAGTGTTTTTAAAAGTGTTTACACAAAAACTTCCGACCTTTAAAGTCTCACGAACTAACATTTGTTTAATATCCAGCTTTGTATTGTGCATGCATTGCTTTTAAGAACTGTACTTGCACTCTTTCCAAACAACATTAATCAAGACTACATTATAATTACCCTGCATTGTATACTACTGCAATAATATGTTTTAATTGCCCAGCAGTGTATAAATAGTCATGCCCTGAAGCATCTGGCAGATCACTGCAGTACAGGAATTCCTTGACGTATAAATATATATATAAGTATTAATATGATTTGATCTCTGTGTCACTGGAGTTTGAGGTGTTTGGTTAAGGGTAAACTTCTGGGTGCCAGTTCAAGCTTTGTATGCTGTCATTCAGGGATGTCTGCATTTAGAGGACTGGGCGGAGTAAAAGCTGTACAGCTGGGAGGTACAATGTGTCTGGATCTATAAATTTCCTTTGGCAGCCATGCATGATATCCCTCACCTTTATCCAACCCCTATCCATTAGAGCTTCAACAGGTAACAATCCTAAATACATATTTTGTAATCACAGGAAAATGCCTCTGCTAATCCACTGCTTGACATCATTAAAATACTGATATACGTTGCACATGTGTAGCTGTTTTCATTTTCACCCTGTTACAGGCTTTCGAAGCACATTGTGCTGTGAAACCACAGGTGCTCTAAATCACTTTTTTGCCTGGTTGGAGGGAGTGTCATTTGCACTTCTCCCGCAGTCGGTTTCTTCTATGATGTGTTCAGCCTTTTGAAAACACTCAGCCTGGACCTGATCATGTGCTCACATGCTCCTCCTGCAAGTTTATATTTGTCCCTCTTTTCACTTTTAGGAGTTGATATAAGAGGAAAAAAACCCAGCAGAATTTCATGACAAACTTAAAAAAGAGCACAAGTTCCTCTACATTGCTATGGCTTACTGGACAAAAGAGCAAGGGGATTCATTTTTCCACGGGGTGAGCAGAGAAGAATTAGAAGCCTCTGCCACTTAATTTGGCGGCTGAGACTTACCCTGCAAAGTTTTGTTTTTTTAAGCCTCCAACATAACAGAGTGTGCCTTGCCGTCAGCACCTTAAGCAAGTAAAAGCGCTTCTTTTATGAACTAAACCCGCCAGATATTTGCTTAGCGAAGCCCAGTGAGAAGAAAAGAGGAGGGTTTGCAGTGAATAACTTTTAAAACACTGTGTACGAAACGAAAAAAGCAGCAGGAGACATGAAAGAGCAGGAGAAATGAATTGAATGTTGTTTTTTTTTCCTGTGAAAAAGAGGGCGATGGGATCTGAAGGCCTCTTTTCCAAAAGCCTTAGCCAGGTGATTCATCACAGCGCTCTGTCAAAGGAGCTTTCCACAACATGAGATGAACAATGACACTGTGATTGCAAGGACAGGAGAGCTCTTGATTGAAAGATATCAGCTATAGGTTCAGCAGAGAGAGGGGGCCAAATGCAAGAGCTGGGTGGAGGGGGAGGAGGGAGGGAACACGACTCGCTGATGAAAATCAAAAATCTTAACCCTTCGACATGGGTGTCAAGAGAGCTTTTTAGGGAGAGCTGCGTAACGAGAGCCTTCAGATATAAATTAACCAAAACAATTTAACAGCTGCTTAACTGTGAACAGAGGAGCTGCCAGGCAGATTGATTGGAAATGTAGCAAAGGAGAGCATCTTTCAGAATGCCTTTTGCTTTTCTGTAATGGTAAGTCCTCCGCTGTGGAGCGATGCTGAACAGATCGTGGACCACTGCCAGATCTTTAGATCAGCTGAACAGTATTCAGCAGAAATGCTGCACACTTGGTTTGTAATGATTTAGTTGTCCTAGAGTCTTACAAACAGTTTGTTGTATTTTGTGTATCTCTCTTTATTTGTATTTCTCTTTTTAAATGTTACATATACAGGGTGGGCCATTTATATGGATACACCGTAATAACATGGGAATGGTTGGTGATATTAAAGTCCTGTTTGTGGCACATTAGTATATGTGAGGGGGCAAACTCCCCAAGATGGGTGGTGACCATGTGGCCATTTAGAAGTCGGCCATCTTGGATACAACTTTTGTTTTTTCAATAGGAAGAGGGCCATGTGACACATCAAACTTATTGGTAATGTCACAAGAAAAACAATGGTGTGCTTGGTTCCAACGTAACTTTATTCTTTCATGAGTTATTTACAAGTTGCGCTTTGTTCACAGCCATTGACATGTCGAAGAGGTTAACACGTGAGGAGCGGATCGAAATCGTGTTGATATCTGGTGAACGCAGTAACCGGGTCATTGCAG
>VUQS01031442.1:0-12671 GCA_015108495.1 Heterochromis multidens | reverse complement strand
TGTTCTTTTTTTTTTTTTTTAAAGAATGTAGTTTTTTTTTTTTTTTTTACCACTGTTTGCAAACACATCTAAAAAGAAAAAAAACCAGTTAGTTGGTTTGTGGCATTTGCTTCTGTTTATTATTTTAATGTAATATACAACATTTTGTAGAAAGAATGAACTGTCACTACTGTTGTGTGAGTAGTTTGTACAAGATACAAACAGGCAGACAGAATCCTGGAAGTCTCTTGAAAACAAACTTTCCTGCCTTTAACACTCCTATTCACACATGCTGAATACACAGTATGTTCTCTCTCTCACACATTCACACACACTCAGACTAGCAAGTGTGAAAATGTATGCTGCCTCAGCTGCCCACCTACTGACCAGGCTACATTTCAAAATGAGATGCTCCAGTCATTTCCTGTCAATATTCACATCAGTTTCCACTTACTGTGATCAGCCAGCATGCGTGACCTGTCACACCATCCAAGTGGAATGCCGTTTCTTCTCCTGTGACAGCGTCATCTGGGAAAATGAAACATTATTATTTCCAGCATGGATGGTATTGTTTTCACCTCAGGAGAGAGTCTGTGTGTGCTGTATGTATGTATACATGCTACAGTGTGACATTACTTTCTGCAGTCCTTCCTTGTCATTCAGTGTCTGATGTACATCTCAGTGCATACACAGTTAAGGCATGTCCTTGAGATTTTATATTTTCTGAGTTGTGTTCAGAGAACATAGTAGGTTAACCATTAGAGTAGAAAGGCTAAATAATATTTTAAAACGTGCTGACAAACTTGTTTTTGGTGGTGGTCAATCAGGATTATAGGTCAAAACTCTTGATTGCAGTGTGACCATAGTGACACCATGGAAAAGTTTACCAGTGTAGTTGGTATATAAACAGACATGTAGCATGTTGCAGAGTGCCTGTAAATATACTGTTTAATGAAATTCAGCAGTGGCAGCAGACTGAGTCGGTGGCTAAATAGCTGTTGTAATCTGTAGTGACATTGGAATTTTTACACACAACTCAGTGAAATTGTAGACGACACTTTATCAGCCCAGATCAGCGTACCACAATAATGTTGGCTCATGTGGGTTTGAAAGGCACAGTGCTTCTCAACAGCCCTTGACAATGTTGCTTAGAGGCCCTTTGGTGTTTTCATGACGTCTAACCTCTTCACTGAGAACCTGAATAATCTGGTCATTAACCTGTTGACAGAGGGAGGGGTTGGAGGTGGAAGAGATGCAAGGTTGAGTATTGCGTGGCCTTTAAAGAAGCCATACCTCATTTTATTATCTGACCACAATATCAGAGAAAAACATTTCAACATAAACAGTAACCTTCACCTCAAAAGTAGCTCTCAATTGTTTACTTCACAGTTTCAGATACTGAATGCATCTGTGCATATGAGAAAGGAGTGTTTTTCAGCTTACTCTGTTTCTTAATGGCTGTTCTTTCCCTCTGTTAACTGTGTACAGCCAATATTTCTCTGGACTTCCAAGATGCCAGCAGGTGTGGTTGCTGGCAGATTTATGACACAATGGCAAACACCTACCCAAGATAACAAATGTTACTGTGTATTGAAAGAACACACAAATTTCTGTGGGAACCATAAGATTACTATGAGAAAGATGAACAATAAAAGATAGAGGGACAGGAAGGGATTCAGAACCCAAGAACCATCTGCTTTAATTAATATGACAACTCTTTAATGCTGATGCAATGACATCAGCACCTTATGAAGATATACTATTACTTGCACTGACAATATTCCTGTAACAAAATCAAAAAATAAGTTACTTCTTTACCATCACATTTCAATAAGAGCTTTAAGTTGAGTCATTAAGTAAGTACAACATTTCTAATCCTCTAGTGGTTTGTTTTTGTCATAGACTCCGAGACTGAAGAAAGTTGGCAGAACGTGTTGGAGAGTTGGAAGTGTTTGATTTTACTTAGCATTACTTTAACAAAAGCACTGACACTTAGCTATTTGATCACACCAATCTGTTGCAGGATGAGATTTTAAGGTGAGATTGGATGGTGTCTTTATTTCCTGAGGCTCAAACGTCTCTCATGGGAAATAGAGTACAAATAGGTAGTGGAACTGAATCTTATCTGATGTCAATATACTGTGTCTTTTGTGATGTATAGTATTTTTGTTTTCACTGCATAACACAGTTAAATTAACACAGTGTTCCTCAAGTGGTCACATGAGGCAAGCTCCAAAAACAAATGCTTTCTGTTTTTTGATATGATTTGACATTTACTACATTAAAAAGAATGCCTTTACTAAATGCTACAGAAAATAGGTTTGGTCTCTATCTCACCCATCTGGGATTTAGTTAAGGCTTAAACTGAAGACAGTGGCCACTTTCATTGACAGATGTACCAAAGAGGCAGCTGTAGCAGATTGCTGTAAGCCACAACAATTCAAGTCCCTGAAGTGGACCTCTCTACCTTTTTTGGAGCATTTCAGTAGAATTTTCGGACAAATATTTGTTAGTATATGACACAGACCATCTAAGACGTTTGTGCTTAAAAATTTCAGTGGTTGAAATTTTAGCACTTTGTTAGCCTGTGACTTAGCACTAATGAACAGGTATCTGTGCATTGGATTCACACACTTTGTGGATGTAGCTTGCTAACCAAGCTTTTTAGCATCAGTTCATAACTTGGCACTCCACCGCTTCATTTTAATAGGGACACTTCTGGCTCCAATAAACAAACCTGGTGGTGGTCAAAATGCTAAGGTTGAGGCTTAGAAAAGCAAAATCAACAAAACAGTGGGTGATGGCAGGGTGGCCACATCCATCTTTTATATATAGTCTATTGTTTAAGTGCATATTCTTATGGGAGTAAATATTGATTGATTTTAGTTCTTTTAGATAATTTTTGACCTAAAGTATTAGTTTAGGTCTCACCTTGTCTGTATGTCACTTGTTTCAAGTAGCATATTGAGAAATGGCTTTCATGTTACAGAGCGCAGCATGTTAGCAGGCTCATAAAGCTGCTACCATTGCTGTACTTTTTATATTAATGATAACCAGCTTCACGTCAGCAGACGGCTGGTTCAGCAGTCGGAAGGCCAGTGATTTTTGTCCTTCATTGTGAGAATAGTGACGTGAACATGGGCAAACCCCAGGAACTGCCATGCCATTTTTATGTCTCATTGGTGTATGTGAATGTGTGTGGTAGCTAAAGGGTTTTATGTATTAAATAAAAAGTTCTATATGAATGTGTATGTGAATGGGTGGCTGTTGCTTGTAGTGTAAAATGCTTTGTGACTTGAAAAGCTCCGTATAAATCCAGTTCATTTACCATTTCAGTTATGACTGTGTGTGTGTGGTTTTTTTTATATATATATTTATGAGAACCAAGCCAGACAGTGGTGTAAACATTTGTTTGTGCTTGATGGCCAACACATATCTGGGCACAGATGTCTTTGTCTCTCTCCACACTCCACACTTTAGTCTTGCATGCTGTAATTTTCCTCACTTGTCTGGAACAGTGATGTGGTAACACCTCTTCCTAGATGCCACCACTTAGCATGCAGCTCAACCTCACCACTTTTACGGTTTACTCCGAACACAGTACTCAGTCTGGGCTCTCGCCTTGTTGACCTGCTGCATCAGGGGAAAAAAGAGTTTTGTAGACCTTTATCTCAGTTTCAGGCAGTTTGACCTCAGAATACGTATACAACTTTTTACGGTGGTGAGACATTGTTTGTGTGGATGGCAGAGAATAGATAATTATTCAGACTGTACTGTTTATTATAACCTACCTTTGGGTTAGGCAGTCCTTTTGTTGCGTGCTAGTATTTGTGTTCCTGTTTACTCTAATTAGATTTCTCTTCATTCAAGTTATTAATATTCCAACAGTGCCTGGGAAAGTTATTATCCTGCACAAATCAATATCATGTCCAAATGGAGGACAAATACATGCTGAGAGGCAGAAAAAAAATCTATAGGCCTAATTAATTTGACACATTTTGCTATTTTACACAGTTTGCTGTGAATAAATGAGGTGGCTTGCAGATTCAACTCTGCATGCTGCATGCAATTTAGTATGATTTTTGCTGATAAAACTCCCCATCATATCACTTTTTTTTGCAATCTTTGTCAAATTCAAATAGTGTGACTGTGTTTGATTGAGCCTGCCTGGTGCAGTGGAGGTCTGGGAATAAGTGGTACTTGAGCCACTGCTAAATGTACATTTTGTGCTAAAGGAAAAAAAATGTTCACCATATATTAAGAGAGTTGAGGCAGTTCTCAGATTAACTGATCACACTGTGCCCCAAAGCTGTCTGATCTTGATGGCTCATGACACAGACACTTGTCAGCCATACATTTTTCATACTTATGTTTGAATCTAAACTCGTGCTTGCAGGGCTGTGCTGTAACTGTTCTTTCCATGTTTCTGTCTGTTTTAACATGACAGAGCTTTTCTGCACTCCCAGTGTGCAGCTTTTTAACCCCTGCTGCCTTCTATAAAAGTATATGGCTCACAATAGCCAAAGCACCATGCCATAAGTGTGTTTATTTTTAGCCTGTATTGACTGAGTGGAAATAAAAGTACCTAACATTGGACAACTCAGATGTCCCAGCTAAGAAGGATATGCTCTCTTTCTTATTGCAACTTGAACAATTTAACCCACTGCTTCTATTACACAGTCACTGCCATAGGCTGTATGAAAAAGATGGTAACAGATGTGAAACCAAGTACCTTAAACCCGCAGTCTCCATAATGGCTAGCAGGATGCTGCAAAAAAGACATCAGTAAACACTCTTCTGATATGTGTTCATGGTCCCAAAGCTAGTGGCATGTGTTATTTAATAAAAAATAATATTATGTAAACTGTGATCCTATTTATGTCAAAGCTGACAATAAACAAGGGTGTGCTTTAGGTTGTGGTTACTTTGCAACTGACAAGTACCAACCATATTGAGCATGTAGTGTCCCTGATTTCTCAGTCTGATTCGCTTACTTGTTGGTTGTTATATTCCTGGTTTCAAAAAACCAGGATGGCAAGATGCAGAATTTTATGCCATGTTCCAGATACCTCGGATACCAGATACCTGGCGTGTTCCAGAACAAGGCAAGGAAAAACAGGATTTGTTTTGGTTCTTAGCAAGGTAGAGCCATTCAGGTACAGTTGTGGTCATAAGGTTACATACCCTGGCAGAATTTGTGATTTTTTTTGGGCCATTTTTCAGAGAATATGAAAGATAATACAAAAACTTTTCTTTCACAAACTATCCAAATGACCCTGATCAAAAGTTTACATACCCCAGTTCTTAATACCGTGTATCACCTCCTTTAACATCAATGACAGCTTGAAGTCTTTTGTGGTAGTTGTGGATGAGGCACTTTATTTTCTCAGATGGTAAAGCTGCCCATTCTTCTTAGCAAAATACCTCCAGTTCCTCTAAATTCTTGGGCTGTCTTGCATGAACTGCACGTTTGAGATCTCTGTATGACTAGCAATGCAGCATAATACTTCTTTTTTTGCACTTAAAAAGACTGCTGCAGCATATTCATGGATAGAGCCTGGTCAGTGCTCTGCATATGGCTTATTTAGTGAGTCACAAATACACAACAGTGGCAGTAAAGATTAAAAGTTTTACAGTTTTACTGCTGTTTACGGTCACTGCCACCGTCTTGGATTGTTAACTTGGGGTTGCTGGGGCTGCTCCGACTTTTCAAGTCGGAATTTCAGAGTTGAGGGGGCATTCCAGATTCAAATTCCTGGGAACTCGGAAATTCTGTCTTCCGATTTATTCAGGAACGCATCATTAGGCTTCTAAACGTGTCAAAAAAAACCAATGGATTACTTTTGGGGGTTATGTCCATTTTTTGTCTACACTCTATCTTCAGAGTTTTATCACTAGTAGGAGTAAGAGGTGACTTCCTTACATAGAGTATTTGAAAATAATGACACATTTGCTGCACTTGCTGCTGGTTGTTTCTGAAGGGCCCTTTAAGGATAAAATCTCTAGAAGAAGAGCAGAGGAACTTCAGGCGTTCGGTCTCCTGCCTTTAATTTCCTTCTTTTGACAAATGCCTCTCATTCATTCTCAATATTATCAGATAACGCTTAGGGATCAGTGGTATTTTTATGTTGTAGAGATTGGTGTCACTTTACCTAAGGTGATGATGTCATCAACTGGCCAAAATTATTTCCTCACAAGAAAAAATGTAAAGATTATTATTATGCAATGAAAATTGACTGCAGTTTGATTCCAGTGGTAAGTGCAGAAAAAGGACATTCTACATTATATTATTATAGATGTTAAAAATTGATACTTTAAAACAAAAAAGTGTCTTCATTTTCAGTTTCCCATTTACTAAATCACTTCCCCTAACAGTGATTGTACAATCATTGCTAAAGCTCAAGCCATGGATTTCCTGATGTACAGTACTGAAACATTGTTCATGCACTAGCAGAAGTTTATTTAATACATTTTAATGGATGTTGTCTTTTTTTAAAAGCATTTTAGCATCAAAACTAAAAACATTGACAAAAAGTAAAATAATTAAATAATTCAACCAGTCAGTCAGTCTATCAGTAGTAAGCTAGCATCAGGCCATACCAAGGCCAGATGCTAGCTTCTGTGTGGTAAAAATCTCTGCTCATGAATAGCATGTCCCCCGTGCAGTAGTTCCCCTTTCTGTCCTGGATGACATCAGGCTTTAGTAAATGTCTTTCCTAACCTCTTTTTCAAATATACAGATTAGGAATATAAGCAAATAGAAGAGTATTTTTTGAGAAGAAATGGTCTTTTAGAACTTTATGATCTTACATTTTTTTATCATCACACAACTAATGACAGGACTCAGTGGCTTTACAACACAAAAACAATTCTTTATTTTTATTCCCATATATTTTACATTAATAAATGGTCTTTTAGTATGATATCTTGTATGTAACCATCGTGTGGTTGTCCAAACTCTTACTACTGGTATTACTAAATGAGTCAGTTAAAGTGCTTTTTTTTCTCAGTGACTAATTAGAAATGAGAGGTCTGCTCTTGTCACCCTCTGTCTAAAAGCAATGGCCTCTTGTTTCAAAAATTGCTACAAATTTTGAATAATGAATCTGTTGTAATAATAAGCTGCAAATGAGCCATCCAAGAGAGAATCTTGGCCGATGTAGTAATAGTAACTAAAGGGAAACAAACAGTCAATTAGATACGTTTCCATTTTGCTACTCTATTAGCTGGTTTTCAGAGGAGAAAGGTTCAGTGGCAGAAGGGAAATGATGCATTTATGCAACCAGATGCAGCATCAGTGGTGTGTTTGAATAATAAACTTGGTAATAAACTTCAGCAGATGTTCGTTTAATCTCCACGTCTTTTTCTTCTCCTTCCTGCTGTTCTTTCTTATCTAGAGACACACCCCAAGCCAACGATGGCGGAACCAAGACGCCGCGTTCGAAAACTTCATCACGCTTTCCCAGACTGGGCCGCAGGAACACCCAGGAAGCCAGACCTGAACCTCAGAGTGGTGACCTTTAACCCCAGAGCTCTTGAACTGAAATGTCTGTGTATGATTGACGAGGACAATGTTGTAGTGCCTCTAGACTGTGAATCACAGGCTCAACGTGTGAAAGGCCATTCAGAGCATCTGGTGGACACTAAAGACGTTACAGATAAAATGCCTCAGTCACCTAAACTTTCATTGCAGGCAATTCCAGGAGAATATGAAAAGGTTTCTTTGTGTTGCTTGGCTAATTAAGGGATGAATTACTCCCCTAAAACTGCCTATTGATGGACCCAATCAAATAGTGTCTTAACCTCACTGAGAGACCAAAAGACTCTCTGCCAAGACTCTTTTTAAGACTCTATAAACTGCACATGGACTTGGCTGGAATCCTCTCTATTTTCTCAAACACACTGGGATGATGGGGACATGTTTTTCTTACTCTGCTAAGTTTTGTAGTGAAAGTGTTTCATGGTCACAGTGCCTACAGTGTTTGTAGCTGCATTCCTGCTCTGGGTAGGTAGGGACGGGTATGCATATGAAGGAGGTGAAGAGGGGGGAAAATTAAAGTCTTCTCTTGGAAATCAACTTTTTTTTTTATGTCTCAGCATTATAGTGCCATTACATTTTTGGACAACACTGATTCACCATCAGTGGCATGTACCACCAGGCAACGGGCATTCCTTTTTTCTTCTTCTAATATATTATTATGGCTTTTATAGAACATCTCTGACATGTGTAACATATCTTAATGTTACCAGGGATGCAGTAATTATCAAAAAAAGTCAGAAATTCCACACAATAGTCATGTTAAAAGATAAGGTTAAAACACCGCTGGTAAAACCAAAATGTCTACAAGGCTGTGAAAATATGAGGAGACAGTTTGATTTTCGAAAAACAAATATCATAAGCCTCTCCTTTTCTTCCCCCTCATAATTTTTGAATGGTCTCTTGATAAGAAAGGCCACAAATGAGTGTAAATTCTCATGTGCTCTCAAAAATATTCTATCACATATCCAGTTGTCGTAGTTCAGATTACCTGCTTTGATTTACGGTTATAAGAAAAGGTTTGTGAACTCTTTGGGATAACCAGGATTGTGACTTAGAATAAAATCAGACCACATTTTATGAGTAATAAATGCAGGTCATTCCAAAGGATTCTTAAACTTTCCTTGCATACACTATATGGACAAATGTTTTGGGCCACACCTCTTTATTTTTGAATTCAGGCGTTTTCAGTTCCATTGCAACAAGTGTATAAATTCAAGCACCTAGCCATGCAGTCTGCATTTAAAACATTTGTGAAAAAATGGGTCGCTCTAAAGAACACTGAATTCGAATGTGGTAGTGTAATAGGATGCCACCTTTGCAACAAATCAGTTTGTGATGGTCCATGATTAACTGTAAGTGGGATTACTGCAATATGGAAGCATTTCGGAAGCACAGCCACTCAAGCCACGACGTGGCAAACTATATACAGTTACAAAGCAGGGTTGCTGAGGAGCATAGCGTGTAAGTCTCTAATGCTCTGCTGACTCAGTAACTGCAGAGCTCCAAACCTCCTCTGGCATTAACATCAGCACAGAAACTGTGCACTGGGAGCTTCATGGCGTTGGTTTCCATGGCCGAGGAGCTCATGTACAGTACAGTAGTAGTAATGTATAGGTAACCCAGTAATTTTGTCCCTACAGTGTATGTGTAATATCAATTTGTGTCACAAATATTTTCAGAAGAAAGGATGGTAAAACAATATAATACCACTAAAATTTACCAAACACCTATCTTAACAAAAAAGTTGGGATTTGTGTGTAAAATGCTAATAAACAGAATGCGATCTTCTGCAAATTATTTCCTGACATTGAAAATAGTACACAGAAAAAGCACATCTGCCTTGCTAAAACAGTCTCAACATTTTTTAAATGTATGGCTGGCATTGTATTCAAAATTAGCATATATTTTTCAAAATATCCAGAAAATTACAAGTTTTAAAATTTGATGTTGTCTTTGTACTATTTTCAAATAAAATGGGTCTTAAGTTATTTGCATATCATTGCACCCTGTTTTTATTTAGATATTAAACATTTTTTTGGAAACAAGACTGTGAAAAAGCTGTGTTTTGGAGATTTACCCTCCTCTTCATTACATAAATATGGGTGTCGACTGGCTGAACTGCAAAATTCAATATTTAATGATTGTTTTGCTAATGTGTCTTAGCAAGATTTTCATGCAGCGTTATGTTGCAAATGAATGTTTTAAAAATGACTAAACACTTGAAGAAAAGCTGCTTGTTAGAGTGCAAGCAAAGGGCTGCCAAGCATCAAGTGTGGTGTAAAACAGGAGCTCATACATATGTATAGATTACCCAAGAGTAGTCAGACTATGTTCAAACGAGTGATTGTGTTAGAAGGGCTTTGGAAAACTTGTATCAAAGGGGGCGGCTTGCAAAAGGGTAAACACTCCTTACCATTGTTGATGGGAGGTTAACAAACAAGGCTTGTAGGTTTTTAATTAAGTTGATATTCTCACACAAAAAATGACCCTCACTAGTATTCAGCTACATGTAAACACTCTTCGATTATGGCAGGAAACTCACAAGATTTTCATCAAAATGAAGGTTTTTAATCCCTGAGACCTAGGTAACTAAGACAACAACGAGAAAACTTGTATAGAAACTTTTTTAAGATTGCATTTGAAACATCAACATTTTTTTTTTTTTGGTCTTGACAAATAGCGCTGTTGTATCCTATCTAGAATATGTAATGCAACTTAAGCATTAGTTTCGTCATTCTTTTTTTAAGACTTTTCGGCTGTGATACAGTAAAACAGTGGAGTTGGTGGCATTGTAGGTGCAATACTGCCTTATAGAAAAGAAGCCCACAGGATCATAATTGTGTATAATCTGTACCGCTAGCAAACAACATGTTGTGTGGTCATTGTAATAATAATTAAGCAGCCTTTTCATACATCTCTTTTACAGTGAAGGTGGAAGTCAGTTTGTCTCTGAAGCCACATATGGGTTTTAACTTTTCAGCACAAATATTCATACTGTATGTGTGATAGTATCCTGGAAAGCAACTGTATACAGCATCATTCAGAAAGCTATCTTTATCAGAGTTTTGCATTGATTTAGCTTATCAAACTCAGCTCACCCATCAACAGTTGAAGGTTAGGGTGCATTTATCTACTAATGGCTAATGTAGACTGAAGATTTTTCAGATTTGCACAGCAGCTCCTACTAAACACAAAAAGCTTTATTCTTGTTTTGTGTAAAATCACAAGATTTAAGAAGCCCTGAAAGCGGCTTACTGATAACCTTTGGGGTTTTTATAGTGCTATGGAGCCATGCTTATACACATGCGTTTCCATTTTGACTATGTGGACCATAAGCTCCAGTTCTGTTGCTAAACAGTTAACACGGATGTAAACAATGCAATGTTTAAAAGATGCAAAAATTAGCTTTGCTATTATTTTCTTTGGGAAAAAGCACTTAATACTTTTATTAAACCTGTGCGTTCTGGTGAGTGCTGAACTTCAGTCTACAGGAAAACTCCACAGGGCACGTTTAAACCTGAAATTTGGTGTCCACTGCTGCCCATCAGACACTTCTTAAGAAGAATTCTTTTTTAGGGTAGTCTTAAAATGCACAATGGTGGAGCTACACTCCTGTTTGGGTAGAGAGGTTTTCAGGATATCAGTATTCTTTCAAATGAGTCCATCTCCTTCCCCCATAATTGCTCGCTGTACCTTGAGGCTGGTAACTAGAGTGATGACAAGCAAAGAAAGTGAGATTGGCTTATTGAGTTGCAGCCAAACTGTTCTTTGTAGCATGCCTTGTTTGTTCTTATGTACTTTTCTGTCCTTGCCTTTTGTTAGCGGTCAGGCCTTATCCATCACTGTCGCAGCAAAGAGGGGCTGAACAATAAAGTCTATCGTATTTACACTACCAACACGTCTATGTCACTTATTGTCATTGTTACCATTGTCGCTTGCGTTTATGGATGAAAGCAGAATGGCCACTACACATTTCTGTTGCATAATAAGCTCAGAATGTGAAGCCATGTCAGAGTACATTTATGCATGCATGCATGCATGTGTATGTCCACAGATGGTGTGTACGATGCAATTTAAATACAGATTAGGTGTGTAGTAAAGCGTGCATGTGTTTATATGGCAAGATGAACTCATCAGTACTCGATCACATTCTCTATGTGAACCGTATGCATACATGGATCGATGCTGTGAATTTGATTTTCACTGCATCTGTTTTTCTCTTGGCTTAATGATTACTTAACCTTCACTGCCTCACTAAGCATTCTCTGAGCTTTTGTTCAAACCACCCAGCCAGTTTGGGATAGACAGCTTTCCGTTTCTGGGTTTGCTGTGTTCAGTTGGTAGTGAGAAAAAAAAAGAACAGCAAGGGTGTACAAAATGCTCGTCGTCCATTGACCGGAAAATTGGTTACAAGCCCATTTAGGATGTGGATGGCTGCTTTTGGCAATCTTAGACATTACATTCACACAACTGGCTGCATGGAAGCCAAGAACACCAAGCGCTGAACACAAGACATCTTCTGCAACATTTCTGTTGTTTTAATAGAATAAAAAAAGTCTGGCTTGGCTTGGCTTTTATTAGATTAAAAAAAACTAATTGAAGCAAACAAGTGGAGGAACCTTCAGTGTATGGGATGAGATGTTCCCCTGTGTGTGTGCGTGTGTGTGTGTGTATATATACACACACACAGTGGTGTGAAAAAGTATTTGCTCCCTTCCTAATTTCTTAGTTTTTTGCATATTTGTCACATTTAAAAAAAAAAAAAAATTCATATTAGACAAAGATAACCTGAATAAATACAAAATGCAGTTTTTAAATGATGATTTCATTTATTAAGGGAAAAAAGTTATCCAGCCCTACCTGGCCTGTGTGAAAAAGTAATTGCCCCCTCTTGTTAAATCATCAATTAACTGTGGTTAACCACTATTTTTGTAAAGCTGAGTTCAGTTTCACTTAAACAGAAAGAAATCACTTAAACAGAACCTGTCTGACAAAGTGAAGCAGGCTAAAAGATCTCAAAAAGCAATACATCATGTCACGATCTAAAGAAACAGCTGAGAAACAAAGTCATTGACATCTATCAGTCTGGAAAGGGTTAGAAAGCCATTTCTAAGGCTTTGGGACTCCAGTAAACCACGGTGAGAGCCATTAT
>VUQS01031441.1:18217-40767 GCA_015108495.1 Heterochromis multidens | reverse complement strand
GTAGAGATGTGTCTGCTACTAGAACACTGTGTGGCATTTATCTGGGCACTGATCTGAGGTGCTGTTAACTTGCGATTTCTGAGGCTGGTGACTCGGATGAATTTATCCTCAGCAGCAGAGGTAACTCTTGGTCTTCCTTTCCTGGGGCGGTCCTCATGTGGGCCAGTTTCGTCGTAGCGCTTGATGGTTTTTGCGACTGCACTTGGGGACACATTCAAAGTTTTTGCAATTTTCCGGACTGACTGACCTTCAGTTCTTAAAGTAATGATGGACTGTCGTTTCTCTTTACTTAGCTGATTGGTTCTTGCCATAATATGAATTCTAACAGTTGTCAAATAGGGCTGTCAGCTGTGTACCAACCTGACTTCTGCACAACACAACTGATGGTCCCAACCCCATTAAGAAGGCAAGAAATTCCACAAATGAACCCTGACAAGGCACATCTGTGCAGTGACAACCATTTCAGGTGACTACCTCATGAAGCTCATTGAGAGAAGGCCAAGAATGGCCAAGAATTCGTAGTTTTGATGCCTTCAGTGAGAATCTACAATGTAAATAGTCATGAAAATAAAGAAAAAACATTGAATGGGAAGGTGTGTCCAAACGTTTGACTGGTAGTGTATATATAAACTCATGGCTATCGCTTTTGCAAGGAAAACTAATGTTAAAGCGCTTTATAAAAGGGCACGAAGAAGTACATTTCTCAAAGAAAATTGTGCACAATGTTTTACAAAGAGAGTAATTGATAGCAGCAAAGGAGAAAATTAGGTGACATAAGTGATGTGATGTGAAGTAATGATGTATAGACTTTCCAATAATTCTCATTGCCAATATGTTACAGTGTTGTGATGCTTTTTTTTTTTTTTTAAATATGAATGAGTTCTAAAAACTATTTAGTTTTCATTCTACCCCTGTGCAGCTTCTTTTTTAGTACTATACACATGTAGCATGTTTTTGTAAAAGCTCATGGTATAAATTATAGTGTCCTGGACAACAAAATTTTATTGCTTTAAAAATAAATCAGTATCTGGCCAAGATTTCATTGTGGAGATTATGCTTAAAGTCATCATTTGTGGTAGCAAATAAATGCAGCCTGACTGATGTAGGATTTTTAAGACCAATACCGACATTTGATGACTTTGATTGTGCCTTCAATGATGTAATGGTTAATGCATTAGCTTGACAAATGAAAGGTTGCTGGTTTGATTCCAGCCAGGGTGACAGATCTCCTTTATGGCTGCGTCAGGAAGAGTATCTGGTATAAAAACTCCACCATATCAAATATGTGGCGCTACCTGCTGTGGTCACCTCTTGTGGCAAAGGAGCAGCCGAAAGTCGCTTTACTGACATTTGGTGATTTACAGATCCGATATTCCAAATACTGGCTGATATTTTTTTCTTTCAGACACATGAAACAGAAACAGATATCCATAACATTTTTCATGTGTAGTTCTTTATTTACTTTTACTTTAACCTCTGCCTGACTCTGCTTGGATCAGCTGGTTCTTGCATTTATGGCATTCCAAACATGGGTGTTGTCAACAGGGAAGTTGCAAATTGCTCTCTGGTGGACATACTCTGCAATGTCAACACTCATAACAGGGCTGAAGAGTGTCTCTTCTTTACTTCTTAAATTTTTATTTATCATCCATTATAAATGCTGATACCGATAGAGCCACCAATAATATTATATTTAAACATCTCTTTAACTGGAACAATCTATCGAGTTCAAATATGAAGTAAGGTCTAAACAACACAAACAGGCAGTTATATTTAAAACAGTAAGCACAAACACACAGCTCACACATATTCACATACAGACATGATCATCCACAGGCACACTAAAGTGCATTAGGCGACTGAGCATTGATCAACACCTCAGAGAGTTGACCTCTTCGCTACTTTATTAATAAGGGATACAGGCTGGGGAGCTCATCTTTACTAAGAATATTAAGGCTGGAAACCTTTTCCTTCAAGGCTTAGAGGCAGAAGCCACTTATGGGCGGTTTGTGGTTACTGCATTCGCATATTAATGACATTTAACTGAGCAGGGAGTCAGGGGACCTTATTTAGATGATGGAGACATTAAGGCATGGTTGTAAGCCGGCAGGGAAAAAAAAGTCATAATATCAAACTAAATGTGGAGAAGTAGACGGGATCCTCAAGAGACATGTTTGCTTACTCTATTATCATACAGTCAGCACTGTCTTTCATTGAGGGAATGTAAAAAAGAAGCTCAATTGCAGATGAAAATAATTCAGCGCCTTTTTTGTATCATTTTTTTTAAGTTATTCGGAGCGTCCACATCCCACTTAAATCATATACATATGTTCAGTACATCTTTTGCCAGACAGGTGGAAATATATTAAGTCTGAAGGGATCTCAAACATCTCAAACATCTTTAACATATATGCTGTATAATATGATGGTTAGTCAGAAGATAACACGCAGTGTGATTGTGCCATTAAACAATAGGGCAGCACAGCCTGTTGGTGTTTATGCTCCAGCATGCTGATCAGAAGGCCTGCAGGTCAGACAGTGGTGGTGAATCACATACAGATCTCACATACAGTTGACACAACCTGATATACCACTAAGCTAGCACTGGTAAAGACCAGCAGGTATGAATGTTTTCAAATACCCTTCATGTTCTTGGTGTCCCAATGAGCAGTAAAAGTAAAAGTATTATGACACTTGAATTTGTGAAAATACAACGGTACTGCTTCTCTAAGTCTGTGTATCTCAAGCACATGCTCCTCAAAACGGACACTTCAGTCACAGATCCGCATAAAAATGTGTGTTTTTTCTGTGTGAGAGCTCAGCTTCCAGCTAAGCATTCAATACAATTCCATGAAACTTGATGTTGAACTCAACACTTTGGACTTGCGTATTGGACTTCCTTTCATATAAAGCCCAGACAGTTCAGGTTGGCAGTCACACTTCCTCCTCTCTACTGCTCTTGAGTGCTAATCCCACTCCTGTTGCACGTGGTACACCTGTGATTTTATTCCCAGACATGGGTAGACCTCTATTGTGACTACAACACCATTATCTGCAGGATTACAACTAATGGTGAGTGTTAATATCAGAAGGAAATCACCAATTTTGCAGTGCGGTGCTCAGAAAACAATCCACCATCAACAATTGAGGAGCTGATTTTAGAGTTTAGAAGGTAAACACAATTAGGGTGTCTGGAATAGATATCACAGAGAACATCTGTGGCCATCGCACATTTTAACTTTTTTTAAGAGAGCTCAGAAATTATTGTAGTTTTAAAAGAAACTTGAGAAGGTTTTGGATAACTTTTACAGAATAAAAGAAAGCATCCTGACCAGAAACATTGCAAACTGGTATAAAATGTGCTTGGTATAAACTGGAAGCCTCTGCAGTGGTTGATTGAAATTGCCCTCAACATCACCAGCACCCATTTTTACCTAGCATCAGTGATATTGGTGAGATGTGCACAGCCCAAAGGATACTAAAGAACAATACTCCACCACAACCACAGCATGTTCACCCTGCTGCCATCTGGCATGAGATACAGAAGTATCTGCTGCTGCACCACCAGACTTCGGAGCAGTGTATTTCCTCAGGCTGTGAGACTACTGAACTCATCTTTCACACTTTACCGCAAATAATAGCTTTACTTCTTTTTAATGACTAAGTTATTTATTCATTCATTTGTATTTTCAGTTTTTTGTTAACAGCTTAAAGTGACTGCATCTGAAATATATGGCTGCAACTTTATATTGCATAAAGATTGATTGAAACACAGGTGACTGCTGACATTTCAGACCTCCTGTCTAAAGTGGACCATATTTTAAATGACTCAGTTAAAAAGCACATTGCTTCCAGTGGTCCTTTGGATCAGGTTCAGTCACTATTGTTTATGTACCCATTAGAGGCCTTTAAAGCTGTAAACAAGCATTACTACTAGAGAAGGGCAAGCTGTTAAGAACTGCATTTAACATGAACTTGTGCAGAGGTAACATATCAAAAGCAACGTTAAGTCAGAATGAGACTCCCAACATTTTATGTCAGTTAATTATGTTTAAGTATAATTTCCCTGGTTTATGAAATGTAGTGACAAACATAGTGCTCAGACAGCAGCCTCTGCCCACATAATAATGCCATCACTAGGAAAGCAAAGACCACACAGGACTCTGGGAGTCCTTGTAGTCCCCTTTAGAACACCACAGATCCTCCTCTGACATGGCTTTGTGTTTGTGATCCAGTGTGTCCAGTCTGTTTGTGTTCTTGCATGTGCACACGTGTATGTGCACCCTTTTGTGAATTGCATGTGGGGGAGGAAGAGGAGGTGTCAAGCGAACAGTGGTATCCAGGAAAAGATTGTTCTGTTCTTGTAGATGTGTGTGTGGGAGGACACTGTGGAGTGGGCGGGTCACTGGGACTGTGATTACTCAGGGAAATAAGGAATTACTTAGCCTGTTTTCAATTTAAATGCAAATTCTGGAAATGCGAGCATCTAAACATGTGCAGAGATACTAAGAACAGAGAGAAGTGGACTGTGTGTTTAGCAATGTTAAGAGCCTCAGTATATTACCTATTATTGGCTGTTGTTAGTAATATCTTAAGGGCAAGATGTGCTGGGATCATTACATCTGCAAGAGAATGACCTCAATAAGTTCAGCATTGTCTTAGTGGCAATAACAGTATCTGCAGCACTTTTAAACACTGCTGGCTATTATTCATTCATAATGTCATGGCAACTCTACCATTGCATACAGTACATATCTAGCTTTTAAACCCAGTGAGGGACACCGAATATGTGTATCTATAGTATTTATAAACATATGCCACTCTTTCATAAATTCCCAGTGGCAACTCTTACAGACTCATTTACATGATGGAATAAAACAGCAGTGGGGATTGTGACAATGAAGAACTGTGCTCCATATTTTGAGCTTTATAAAACATGTCATGACTAAGAAAGCCATATCGCCATACTCAAATGCTCCTTGGCCCCACAGAATTTGTCATACTTAAGCCCACTTTTATTTGTAGAACTGAATGAAGTAGCAGCGTATGGGAGTGAATGAAAAAAGGAAACACAGGAAAACATGAAGGAGATGACACGTGGTCATAGCAATGCCACTGAAATCAGGAAGAGAGAGCAACAGTCCTGGAAAAGTTAGCAATACACACAGGCTATGACAGGTAATCGTAAGTAAGGTGCTGAATGTACAGTAAAGTACAGTGTATCAGGAAAGGATGGTTAAATTCAAATGGATTATTTGGAGCCAGAACAGTATGGGAGCCTCACAGGTAGCACACCATCGTGCCTACCAAGTTTCTACAGGGAATATTAAAGGTCTTAATAAGTAATCAAACCCTTACAGTCTTTACTATAATAAATTATAATAACTAAATAATTGATCAAATCTCATTTAATTCTTAAAGGCAGCATGGGTTAGTGTGGCGGAAGATGTTAACTTAAAAAAAAAAGAAACTGTTATGGTTACTTTTGATTTGTTTTGTTTTGCCTCAAAACCACAACTTAAAATTGTGTCAAACAGCTGCGCTATTTACTCCGCTTTGAGCAGCATTTTTTTAACACATTATCACTTCCAGACTCACTTTTCAGACTTTTGTCATTGCCATACAATATTTCAGCTTTTTCAAAGCTTCTGTGTGTGGTGTGTTGCACGAGGGTATGGCTCTCTCACTCCCACCTCATCACACAAAGGACACCTCTGTGTCCCATTAAAAAAAAACAATTGGTAAGCATCATTTTTCACTTCTTCATGTGCAGGGTCAATGTTGTGAACCAAACCACAATCTTTTCCTAAACCTCACCAAGTAGTTTTTGGTGCATACAAACATAACCAGTGAGTTCAAAAAGTAAAAAGATAGTAAATGAAAGCAAACCGCTAAATGCAAAGATGCCCAATGGGACAGTCTCTATGGTGATAAACTTGTGACTTACTCCAAACTCCTGATTTGGACTTCATCTCTTTAAAAGAGGCTAATTAATTTTGGGTGTCCAATATTTCTGCCGCCATCACATCAAGGCGCAGATGCCATATGACACCTTGTGTGTAATTTTGAGACGCCAGTGATATTTATCAGAACCACAGTTTTTGACACCTTGTGATGAAAATTTGTTGCATTGTCCTATGGTACTGCTCCCAGATAACATTTTGCCTGAGGAGAGGAAGTAAAATGGGATTAGGAGACATGAGAGACTCTGCTTTTTGTCATTTCCTGTTTTGTCATTTCAGATACTGAGACTCTTTTGGATTACCCTACTTGTTAAAAATGAAGCTGAAAGGAGTATCCCTTTAGTTACAATGTTCCTCCTATTTTACAACTTGGGAGTGAAAATAGGATACTAAAAGTATATAGTTTTGGGACATATTTAAATGATTATGCTTTCTTCAGAAGAGATAAATAGAATATCACAAGACTTTTCCTCCAAAGCAAAGTTAAGTCTGGACTGAATTTGATAATATGGCTGGAACTATAATCCTACTACAGCCTGGCACTAACCCATCTTCGTAGAAGATTTATGTGAGAGGGCCCTGAGCACTGAGCAGGCCCTGAACTGCAATGAGATATAGTCTATCAATTATTGAAGTGTGATATGGGTTATCTATTATTGCTGTATTGTACTTTCATCACAACAGACAGTTAGTGAAAATGTTCTTCATTAAGCAGGATCACTATGAGTGGGTGACAGTGATTAGCGCTGAAGAGAGGACACATACTTGATGAGGCTGTAGTGTAGTATTAACATTTGTTACATAGATACTGTGTTTGGGAGTGGAGCAGAGTGCACGAGAAGTTCTCGTGTTCACTCTTCCTCACAATGGACTCAACAGAGCGGAAAATCTGTGGATTAGAAAGCGCCTGACCCAGGGACATGTACAGGTGCACACAAGCATACACCACTACAAACATGCTCCACCCAACCTATTTATGGACACTCTGTTATGCTTTTGCACCTGCGTTATACACACTACATAGTGTTTATGGGTATTGCAGGTACTGCAGTGTTACCATAATAGGAAACTGCTGCTGCCCCTGAGGTGCTCTCCTCCCTTCTGCTCTCCTCTCATCCTCTCATATATCAACTTTCGTAAGCAGTGGTGAACTGGGCCCTGAGGCGAGCTCTCGTCTAGCCAATGAAGCTATTAGATGGTCCATTTTGTCATCACAGGCCAATGGAATTACATCCATGTTTAAGTTCAGACAAATATTGGATGTGAATAAGGATGGCTCAAAAGAAAACAGCTTAGTGTGCCTTTTCTGCCACTCTATAGTCTTTGTTTTTCACTTGTGAGCCCCAAATGCAAGTGCGAGATATATTTTTGGTATATGTGATACCATGATTGCTATGAGATGACTGGCAAGGTATTTAAGTGGGCCCTTGAGTTGTAATAAGCCAGAAGAGAACGGGACCCAACTATGTTCACAGACAGCCTGTTGTTATGGGATATATAGCTTAGATTAATGGACCTGTCATTGAACATATGGTCCACGTTTACAGCCACCTTGAGCCACCAGAACATATTCAGTGTGCCTTGGCACTGATCCTACAAGTCTAGTAGCTCTGCTGAAGGGGTGGAACTCCATTGTTTGAAAGATATTCTCTCATTTGCTTTTTTAATGATGTGGAGGTGAGCATCTTTATCACATCAGGATAAAAAAATCACAGGATAAAGGTAATCTCTTTAAAAAAAAAAAGGTTTACTGATTTGCAGTAACACAAAATGACACAGAGAGCTGGCAGATCCTCCCAATATAGGGGTAAAACATGCAGTTTTTTTCCTTTGTCATAGTCACACACATTTGACCGGTGCCCCGAATAACGAAATTATTCACATTCACACCAAAACTCATCAAATTCCCAGATCAAACATAGAGCAGGACAGAAACAGTGAATAATAGACAGAATCGGATATAGAAAAATCTGAATCACTCTTGCTAGAGCCCAGTAAACACCTCTCTGTCATGCTTAGAGTTCCAAAGCTTGCCAGGTTTGCTGAGAATTTGTGAAGATTGTTAAGCTACAACTGGACAATCAACATTTGAAGCTTTAGGCAAAATGTCTGTTTAATTTGTGTCATTTTCTGTCAAACCTGGAATAAATAAAGTGTGTTTTCTCTTATTTCAGTTTTTCAGCTGTTCATGCTTTTAGTATTTTCTTACAAGAGCAGCGTTCTCTGTGTTCATAGGTTCATGTTGATCATAGAAGAATGCATTTGGGCGCTTCCAGGACCTTGAATGCTTAACTCTTTCATGATGATATTCTCCAAGCTATCATTAGAATTCAGTGTAAACTCAGTACTTTCCCCTGCAGTAGACCTAAAAGCAGTGTGGGGGCTGCTCTGTTCTGCTCTCCTCTGCTTGCACAAACTCTCATTCTCTCCTTGATACAGGGCTGGAGCTCATTCTGGCAGCAGCAATCAGATTAATAAGTAAACAAGCTAGTAATTGGCCTCAATGAAATATTCAAATGATACGGCTGTTTGCTAAAAGGATACTCATCTTGGAATTTCAAGCATTAACCACCCATGATGATATGACATGTCATTACAAGTGCAAACTCTCTCTCTGCCTCTTTCTGTTTTTACCTCGTTCCCTAAACCCCCACTGTACACAAGTGCACTTTAAGGTTGTATGTGTATGTTATGGTATAGTTTAGAATAATCTTCTGAGAGACACTAACTGATGCATCACTTAAAATTTATTATGATAATGTATGCTGAGATGTATTGAGGTATGCACTGTCATCTCTGCGCTTTACTGAAACATACATCTACACATTTGCCAATGCATGCATTAAATTTCAGTGTTAATCCTTTCATCTTGCGTGTATGTGTGCATGAGTACCCATGTATGCTTGTGTGCCTCTGTGATCTTGCTTTCTGTCTAAGCACAGCATTGCAGAGCACAAGCTGCATACTAACCCAATCATTAAGACATAAATGAGAACATCAGAATCTATCTGCAGTCTCGCACACAGTAGTCCTGAGAGAGAGGCAGAGAGAAGGAGGGAGGTGGGGGGAGGGCTGACCAATTTATCTTCACTCTCTCCTTCCTCCTCTTCTAACATTTGCATCTCCCCATTTCTCTCTTGCTCTCCCACTTCCTTTCTTTTGCTGACAGATAGAAGCACAGGGGTGGAATGTGGCCTGGTTGAATATATCAGACTGACTTTCTGCCTGTACTTTTTAGTCTAATTGGGAGAAGCAAAGCAGCTACGTCTCAGGCTTGGCCCAGACGATGCAACCCCATCGGATTCTGCTGTTCCTTTCTAATTTTGTCCTGCTTTTCAAACACTGTCCAAATCCTGGCCCAATTTTCTGTCTATATGTGTGATAAAAAGATGACATCTGAAAGAACATGAAACAACTGAGAGCTGTGGTAGAGAGGAAGATGGGTAAGAATGGTATAGACAGAGAGCTACCTATGTGTGAGTCAGTACATGTGTGGAGGCTGTGGGCGAGGATAATGTGTGAAAGAGAGAAAAATCAGTGATGTTTTAGCAGATGGCACACTACAGATGAGAATGGTAGGAAGCTTTGACTAAGGGTGTTGCAGATCAAGTTCATGAGTAACTGAGGTAAAAACAGGCACTGTTGACCCTTTACTCCATTAAGACCCTGCACCACTGGGCACGAATCCCCAGGAAGCATGAGAGGCTGCAAAAAAAGGTGCAAAAATCTGCTGCACACATGAATGTGTATGCCTGTGTAGCTGTGTGTTCATTCATAAACCTACATAAACCCACACAAATATAGTATAGTCTTGCCCATAGTTTCCTCTTTTGTTGTGGGATAATAATTTCAAAATGTAATTTTTTCATTAACATTACAGACCAGGCCTGTTTTCTTTGAGCTCAGCTATAAAAAAAAAAACGATAAATGCACACTTATGTCACCTGTCATGAATAATGAACTTAAAGGCATTGCTCTGGCTCTCTCTCAGGATATGTGTTTTGTTGGAAACATTGGAATATTAAGAAATCTTTGTTTGAAGAGATGCAAGCTGTGTGATGACAGTTCCTCACTTTACCTTTCATCAGATCTTTTTCCTTGACTGCCATGCGCACTGTTTCTCAGCCTCTGTGAAAACAGCACCAAATGACTGAATTAAAAAAAAAATTCAGTGTTTGTTAACAGAGGATTGGTTGGCCAAATGTATGTTACTCTAAAACTACAAACCTATATAGTTTGGTATGCATGGTACACACAGTGACCCAAATACCATGCCTCCACTGTGTTTAGGTTTTATTTTATAAACCACAGTCATCTGTTTCACAGCTGTGTTCATGCAAGTAGCTGTTAATGAATGTGGAAACACATATAATTAACCTTGTTAGTGTCCAGAGGTTGAGTGTCAGGGTTTTGCCTAGGTTTTGAAATGGCAGTGTAAAAAGACCAAAAAAGGCCTCTTGTTACAGGCAGCAAATGGGCACAACACTTTGTATATGGATTTTATTTACCATATACAGTTAAGTCCATAAATATTTGGGCAGTGACACATCCATACATTGATCCATACATTTTCTTCCGCTTATCCACATCAGGGTCGCAGTAGCATTCTGTATTAAGCTGAAACCAGGTGATTGAAAATATCAAATTTCTTTGCCTTGCCTTCTCTTTCTTTCCTCTGTGCAGGCTCTTTTAGATGTTCTTATCTGGCCTTGCTGTTCTTGAATGTAAGCAGTGGTTTGCACCTTACTGTAAACTCTCTGTATTTCCATTTATGAAGGTGTCTCTTGATTTTATACTTTGACATCGATATGCCTACCTCCTTGAGAGGTGTAAACTAGATGTTGTGAAGGGGTTCTTCTTAACTATGGAAATAATTCTGTGATCATCTACTTTAGTTGTCTTCTGCGGTCTTTCAGACCTTTTGGTGTTGCTGAGTTGGCCAGTGCATTAAGAATGTGCCAGATTGTTGATTTGGTCACTCCTAAAGTTTTTGCTATCTTTTTGATAGGTTTATTTGAGTTTTGATGATGATGGCCTCCTTCATTTGCATCAACATCTCTGCACCTCAGACTGAGAGTTTCAGTGAAAAAAAAACACATGTAATGAATGTCTGGCCCACATTTACATTTCTCTTATGGGCTGTGTTTTGCCTTGACTCATAGTGTTGAGCCTGGTTGTCTTAACTCATCCACATGTCCTCCTTATATGAAGCAATTCCAGGTTACATTTGGGCAACATGTAACTGAGCTGTAAGAGCCAAAAGTAGCCAAGATTAGGCCCAAATGTGTCTGTGCTATCAAGAATATAATCAGATATGTGGATCAATATCAAATATTATGATTAATTTGATCCTGGCCATCACCACATAACATAGAGGCTACTTTTAAAGTCACGTCATTAGTGAATGTCACCATCACTTACAACATTTTGAGCCCTGCCAACTGATATACATAATACATAGATTTAAAGAATCAGTGTGCTTCGCTACTTTGTCCTTTCAGTTGTCATGTGGTTAAATTTGCTGTTTTCTCTGGAGTTTTCATTACTGCCATGTTTTAGATGTGAATCTGCATGTGCATAATACCACTTCCATGACATTTTACATTGCCTGAACAGTATAATGTGGTAAGATGCCCACACAGCTGAACTGATATTTAATTAAGATGTATCAAATGAAGTGCAGCAGTGAGTTTTAAGAATGAAAAAACTCAAAATTTCACTAAATCAACTATTTAAATTTTTTTTTTGTAAATAAATAAATAAATAAATGTCAGGCTGATCAAATCTAATCATGAAATGATTTGTTGATGAGTTCATTTTAACACTGTGAAATTACATAATTTGGATAAGTGGTTCTATCACATCACTATTTAGTTTAATTGCATTTTAATTTCATTCAACATTCAATATGATAACATTTTATTTAATTCACCCTTTAATTTGCTAGCTTTTTTAATTAAAACCGTGTTTAATTTATCATTCTTTTCACCTCCGACCAAGTGTAAAGATGTGTAGCTGAATTTGTAAACCTTTACTTCCTCTACTCTGTGTTTTCATGTAAATATTCAAGCACATCTTAAAATTAGGTAACAAATCAATAACAGACATGTATTAATTTTTATATCATGTTTGGGGTCCAAGATAGATAACTATACAAAATTACTAACTCACTTCAATTGAACGTATAATTCTGTGCATGTTGCTAAACATGTGGAACATTCAGAGTGGGTCGATGTTGATACTGTTGCTATAGTTATTGTCTTACTTTGTTTTTTGCTTGCTTGTTTAAAGCTTGATTGTATCTAATGCCAATAAATGGCATTTACAGACTGCAGTCCTATACAAAGCCACAACCTCAACTGACTTACCTCAGTGGTATTGTCAAAAACATTCTAAGCTTTGTAATAACAGAACTGAAAAAATACTAAAAGGATTGGATTTTATTCTGTCTTGTGTCAGCAGGCTGGGTTTTTAATGAAGTTATGCATTAACAGGGTTCAGGGGCAAACCTGCTGTCAGTGTAGCTGGCCTCAGCACATGGTGTGTTTGTGTCTGTGTGATGTACTTTAACAGCTAGTCTTGGGTTCACAGCAGACTATGACCGGACCAGCCCAGACAAGACGTCCAATAATAACTACTCCTCTGCTTTGTTAGCTGTTCAGCTGCTAATTAAACAGTGGCTGGTTCTGATTATCTGCTCTGTACCAAGAGACGCTGTACATGCGTGTGCTTGTGTGTGTGTGTGTTTTTGTATGTTCATTAAGAATAAGGACAGACATCACTTTGTTTTTGTATCATCCATAAGCCGTTAACAGTAAAATGCCATTAAATTAATTTGAAATGTTTTATACTGACAGTATTTTATCTTTGGATTCAGAATTTAGAGCCTTCACTTCAAAATTTATTGTCTTGTGTTCATCAGTCTAGTCTGACTAGACTGACTAGTCTGACTTTCTGACTGCTTAAAGATGTTTACACTATGAGCCACTTTCACCTTCCCATGTATGTTTACACTTAAGGACCTTATCTACCTTGATTACACAATTCAGGATAACCAGTTGACATAACATGAATGTCTATGGACAGAGCCTGGAGGACCCACAGAAAACCCAAACTGGTACAGGGAGAACATGCAAACTCCACATAAAAAGGTTCCAACTGACCTGGAGATTCAAACCAAGAACCATCTTGCTGTGAGGTCACAGTTGCCACCCCTTTTTCACTCAGTAGCACCTTATGAGAATGTGAACAAAGTACATTACAAAGCATAAACTGAATTCATTTACACTTGTCTTTTCTGTGCAAATAACAATAATATGTCATTGTTGATTATTGAGTAAGCAAAGTAAAAAGCAACTACATATCTCAAACTCATGCAGAGGACAAAACTCAACATCTTTTTCAAACTGACTGTGATAAGAGTTGGTCTCCCTCTGTGACTGAGCAGAGCTCAGCTGTTTTCAGTTAAAGAGACCACAGTTTCCATGCCTGAAGGCAGCATTCTTAACTTTCATCGAGTTGTGCACCATGAATACTGTTCTACAGTAACGTCCTGAGGTGAGAGAGAACATTCAGTGGAAAATATCTGAACTGTGGTGGGTACCAGTATGCCATTTTATGCTGGCTCAGAGGGCATTACAAATGCAGGGGTTTTTTGGCCACACAAACATAATCGCTTCCCACCTGGACCACTCGCCAGATTTGGTTCCCTTCAAGTTTGTCCACTTCCTGAAAATGAAAATCAAGTTGAAGGAATGCCGTGCTGACACACGGGAGGCGATTCAATCAAGGAAGCACCAGAGGAAAGGGGCATAATGGGGACAGCCACTCTGGAAATCAAACAAAACAAACAAAATGCAGTCCCATTGAAAATGGTCCAGAGGTTAATGGGATGGTGATCTTGAACATGAGATTGGACAAATTTAAATCAGTCTTTGGATTTTTATGGACCTATTCTCAGAACTTTTTGATCATACCTTGTACTAAACGCGTAAGTGTGAGTATTATGTACCATATGCACAACATCACAAGTTTACTCTTTGATAAAGGTGAGCTTGGGTCCAAATCAGGCATGCATGGGGGTGGTACAGATCAGGTGTATCAAAATCAGGAGGTGTATTGCTGACAAAGATATGACCTCAGCACTACTTTTTCAATGTTTTAAGTATATAATGCAGCTGTGCAGTGTGTGCAGAACTAGAGCTTCATATTTATTTCCTCGGACAATAATGCTTAAAGACAGGCAAGACTGTTTTAAACATTATCTGTGCAGCCAAAACAAAACAGCAGCAACTTGAAGCAGGATTCCAATGTAAAATTATAGCAATTAATGTAAAATTCGTATTTTTACTGTGTATGCATTCATGTATAATCATGTAAGCATTCCCAGGTCCAGAACATTAGTGAATGCTCACCAGCCGGAGTGGTAGCTATCATATTTGGGCAGGTTCTTAGGATGTTGTATGTAAGTCATCTAGCATTGTAGCCAAGAGTGAAAAGCATCTCTTAACTGCTGCTGTGCTCTTCATAATATCTTCTATGAAATCATCAGCAGGTTTTAAAACATTTTCAGTTCCTTTAAGCTCAGTCACCGAGCAGTGAGGTGACAAGGAAGAAAGGCAGAACTTGATTGGTCCTTGTGTGAATATCTGTGGCATTGATTGGTGCTTTGCAGGTAGATCCTCAAAAGAAGTGTTTCTTCTTCAGGACCGTTATTGCACCTAGGTCTAAATGAGCCTACAAAAATTTATTAAAAACTTTAATGTGATTGGCTGATTTTTGATTTTAAAAAAAGTGAGTTTGATCCATTTTCAACCTCTTTCAAACTTTGGCAGTGTTTTTGGTAGCACCGCAAATGGGCACATGCTTTTTTTCCTGCACTCACAGGTGTGCTGAGCAGGCGGCATCTTTCTTTCTCCAAAGCTCTATAGGTCTGATGGGAGCTGTGTGCTATGAAGGGCATATTTAACAGAAGGAGCATGATATCTCCATTTTTAGATATGGTGAGGGTTTTATTCCTTCTAACTCTCTGCTTAGACTTGCTGTCTCATGTGACCTCTTCATTAAAACTGCTGAAGAGGAATAGCCAGAATTTCTGATAACTTGTGCGGATGTCTTGTAACTCTTTTTGTAACATTTTCTTTTACCTTATTCTTCTTCAGTGGACCCCTACCTTTATATTAGCGTTTAATTAAAAGTTGCAGTTTTTTTTTCCTCCTCTGTTGCTTTGAAGAAAGCCTTGATCCCCCTCCCCCAACCAAATGTAAAGATAAGATTCAGTACCACTTTTGAAGATTCCGCTCTCCTATCTTTATGACTTTATCTCTTAAGTCTGTGACAGATGAACATGGATGAAATGGATTCTTTTTTATGCAAATGCGACTTGCAATGCCCCTGATGAAGTTACTTAAGCAGAGGCTTTGTGTACAGGTATGCACAGGAAAACACATAAAACACAAGTAAGCCTGTATATGTGTCAAGTAGAATATTTGCATATACGCCGTGTGACTGTCTGATTTACGTTCATTTAAATCAACAGAGTTTTCAGCTATAAAAGTTAAAGGTCAACCTTGGCTTAATTTTTTAGCCACTCCTCTTCAAGAAGCCTGGCATTGCCAGCCTGGCAGGGTCAGTAGCACCTGTTGGAGGACAGCCCTCTGTTAGCAAGCTGCTGACAACTCTAGTTTATTATATGACACCATCATTCTTCATTGTCTTTCTCTAAAAGTGTTCTCTCATTCATTCTTTTTCTACTTTTCTACCTGACTGTGTGCATCTGATGAGAGCAAGGCAGAGAAATAGCACGGCAAAGCTGGTTAGACAGCGTGTGTCTGAAGGTGAGTGTGTATATCTGCTATGTCTCTGTTGGCAGCCTTGCACCAGCCACCCCTTCCAGGCCATTTTTCATCCAGCTGCTGCAGTACACACTGCAGAGGGAAGTAAGGGAGGTAGAGTTAAATGGGATATGGTAAGAGGTTGCATGGATATCAGCAGGGGAGATTCTGGTGTTGCAACAAGAAAAAAAAAGATTTTGCTGTGGCACCTTGCTGTTATGATATTGTTGCTGGGATTATTTAAGAACTCTGCATGGCTGGGGATGCAGTAATGGGACCCCACAGAGACAGAGAGAGTTCATAACTGAGTTACAGGTACATACACAAGCATACAAGCATGGTCTGCTAGAACCAACAGCAGGCTGCATAACTGCAGTGGGTGTTGATTCATCACTTTCACTCGCAGTAGGCCCATCTTGCTGATAATTATCTTTGTCAAATTAATTATCAGTGTAAGTGTCAGCATGACAGTGGCGATGAATTACATCCAGATAACCTTGATTAATCAACAAAATGAGTTTTTGGGCAAATGTTTTTTGCATATGGATGTCCTCCCTGTGGAAAATGTCTTCTCCCATTTCCATCCATCTTTATCTCATCACATCCACAATTTCTCATAGCGTACCCCTCTCCACCACCGTCTCAACTTATTTTATTTTCATAGATTTTTTACTCTTAACTTCTGTTTCTATAAACCCAGCTGCCTGCTCATAGTAGGTACAATTTATGTAAGCTTTCATCCAGTCTGAAATACCTAAACAATTACTGGATGAATTGCAGTGAAATTTTGTACAGTGCACAGTAATAGTGCTTATATATATGTGTGTGTGTGTCATAGGTGGTGATCCATTGACATTCCCTTTTTTTTGTCCAATAGGTGTTCTCCCTCTGCCTGATTTGATTCTCTAAGAGTGCTTCGGTTCCTACCCACAGTCCAACATACATGTTAAGTTAACTGATGATTTTAAAATGGCATGGATGTGAATGTAAACTTTTGTCTTTGTGTTAGCCCTGTGATTGACTGGCAATTTGTGATGGGTGAACCCATGGATAAAAGGATTTACATAACTGTAAACTGCAACTTGATTGGTTGGCAGCAGCATGCACACAGAAAGTGGTAATTCTGGTTTTATTTTAGGTTAATTTCTGCTGGTTTCTGCTTGCTTGTTTGACTGTAGGTGGGGCAAAGATTAAATCTTTAAATCCAGCATCAGCATTTGGCATATAAAAGCAAAGCAAAAGTACCAAAGAGTAACACACAAAGAAAATAATAGAGAAAGAACAGCAATGAATGCAATGCAAATGCAGTATGGATGTACAGTAGTCTGCAATGTGTACGTGCAAACAATACAAAACACTTAACACACTTGTGGGCTGGAAAGAGCAAAAAACAAAACTTCTCTTGATAGGGAAGCCAGTTAAACAGGTTTAGGCATAAATTACTCTGATTCCTTTAATGTGCGCTGCCCGTTGGGTCACAGCAAGCACAGCTACAGCAGACAGAAAGGGAGACCAGCAAACCTAATACAGCTATCACCTTAACACACTTAGTGTGTGTGTTGGAAGCTTGGTGATAAATTTATCAAGTTGTCCAGATGCAACGACACCCCGATAAAGGACCTGAAGGGGATCAACTCGAACGCTTAGAGGTGCAGAGCAGCACCTGACACACTCTTGAAGGCAGTGACACCTCCTACGTGGAATAAATTCTTTCATTATTAATTCAGACGCTGCCATGACCGTATCTTTCATTCATTCATTTTTCATATAACCCTGTACTGCTGCTGTTTTATGATTCAGCGCTCATAATGCTTGTTGTAGTTTTCCCTTTTCACGGAGCATAACACTACATTGAAATATGGCTTGTCAAATTTCTCAGCATAACAGCTTGGTGAACTTTGTGTTGTCTGTAGTTTCCTTTTTTCTTTTTTCTTTTCTTTTTTACTCAGCTGCCCTCTCTCTTCTTTGTTTGGCTGTCTATATTCTCCTTTTGAAAACCAAACCTCCCTTAATGTAATACTGTACACCCTTGCCATGTGGTAATTACATTAGCACTGAACTCTGCTAAACAAGCAGCCCATCTTAAAATGAGGTGGTGTTTGGTGGCGTTGCTGAAGTTTGTGTGTGCCTGTGTATGCTTGCTGTATGTGAAAATGTTTTTGTAGTGGGCCCGCCATAAACAACAGGTGGATCATTAAGAAACCCGGGCTTAAGTGTCTACGCAGTCATTCAAATGTAGCATGAATGTAATTGAATAGGCTACTCTCTTTGAGTTGTGTGAGTGCTTTCTACTTGGTTTCAATCAATTGATTGTGATGGGGACTCAGTCTGCTGCCAGCCTTGTTTGTGCTTTTGTTTTACATTCTTGTTGGCTCCTGTAACTGTCTTTTAAACGTGTCTGTTTATTTAATGTCTGTCTTGTCGTTCGGATCACTAGTTACGTTATATTTTCTCTACATAACTGCAGCTGACATAGTTTCTATGCTTGCCAGGTACAGGCACCCCAGGCTAGTCAGTATGCACGCATGAATTAAATCACTGCACATACAAGGAAACGCACATACTGTAGCATAACAGGAATGCAGTGATATTAGACTGATTATAGATGTGCTTTCTTCGCATAGACCATTGGTTTGCTTTACACTGTGTTAAATGTTGTTTTACAGATTATATTTGGCATAACCTTTGCTGTTTTACCCTTCAGCTCCATTTTGTCATGGAAGTCCCATGAGGCTGCTTCTGTTGCTGCTGCAGGAACTAAGGGAATAGCTTACACGCTAGCTTCTACTAAAGAATATCCTCTATTTGACCCCTTATGGCTCTGACTGCCTCAGTGTCACTGCTTAAATGAACTGCTCATTTCATCCAACAATGTGGAAAGCATACTGAAGGAGAAAAGGTGCTTGAATGGACAGGATATAGGATTTTTTTTGTTTTGTTTTGTTTTTACCAGTGGACTGTATGTAGTATAGCAATTCATTCTATTTTAATCTTTTCTAGTTTTTCTAACATATCCAGAGGATATTTGTACAGAAAAAATCTGGATGGCAATCAATTTAAAGCAGTGCAAAAGTAAGAGAAAAAGAAGAAAATCATTGTTTCTATAACAATGAGCCTTAACTTGATCTTTGCTTTGTGCTGATTTACTGTACTCCTATGCCCCCAGTCTGACAGAACATGAAAATAATCCAATTCTAAGCTATTGTACTGTGCTCAACTATTCTATTATTGAAGATGAGGATCATTTAAAATAAACCAAGCAGAAGAGAGGATAAAATCAGAGAGCCTAAATGCAATGAACCAGTGAAAAGCTGTTAGTTGTAACTGACAAGGCTGCTCATGAGACCCTGCATATGTTTGTGTGTGTATCTACTGCACTGCACTGTTGGTTAAAGAGGAATGTATTGCAGTAATTTGGTTTGTTGCTACAAGCTCCCTGAGTCTCTGTCAGCAGTTTAGCTGCAACCACAAGTCCAGATAAAACATTAAAGACAAGGCACTGACAAGGCAGGGCCATCCGGGGCCACTTAAAACCAATACCATGGGGCAGGCTATAAGGCCTTCCATCAATTACAACCTTATTAGCCTAATCGTAATGAAATAATCCAATTCAGGAGACAGCTGAGTCTCAACTCTGCAGATCACCAACAGGCAAGTAAAACAGTGGAGGGCAGAGATGGGAGTGGATCTTAACATTTTGTGACATGGTTCTTTCTCATTAAAAATGGTTGATTTGCATTGCAGAGATAAAGAATGTATTGCAGGGCAAAATCATTGAAGATCATTCTAAAAGCGAATTTTCAACATGCTTTGACCAAAGAAGGAGGTAAACATAACTAACTCTCCAGCTAACTTTTGCTGTGACAAGCACCAAATCTGTGACACCTCAGTTCTCATAGTATTGTTTGTAACTCCAGTCCTGTTAATGTTTCTTTTAAATTAAGAAGAAATATTGAAAGAGCCATATTTTGTTTCATTTTATGATACTTTCTGCCTCTAGGGGGAGGGCTGGTGCTGCTGATTAGGCCAGCAGCAATATAATTAAGGGTTTGGCAGTAACTGGATTTTGTTTGTTTTGTAAAAATAGAGAGCAATTAATTACCTTTTTTATTAAAAATTGTGGATACTGAGTCTAGTTACTGCACCTGTCTAAACAAGCCAAGAGGTAATTATCATTGATTCTTTGAATCTTGTAACGATATTATGTACTGTAGAGGAAGAAATACTCAATTTCTTTCCAGTATTACCTCAATAAACATGATTCTTACACTTAAGTACTTACCCACACAGCCTTTCACAGTACACCCTTTCAATTGCTTCTGAAATACTGATCTGGGATGCTTTTCTTTACCTTACCATGTTACTAACCTGTTACCAGTTAAACTGTTAGTTATGAGATGTTCCACCAGCTTTTCTCTGTTCTCTCATTAGTTGCACCTTTCATTTCTTCTACTTCTTCTTCTTCTTCTACATCTCTATCATCAAATTCAAAATAAGCATTAAAAACACATACATTTATCAGTTTGATAGAAATTTGTCTTTTTTTTTTTAACTTTGCTTAAATTCAATTCAATTTTATTTATATAGCGCCAAATCACAACAACAGTCGCCTCAAGGTGCTTTATATTGTAAAGTAAAGACCCTACAATAATATAGAGAAAACCCCAACAATCAGATGACCCCCTATGAGGAAGCACTTGGCAACAGTGGGAAGGAAAAACTCCCTTTTAACAGGAAGAAACCTCCAGCAGAACCAGGCTCAGGGAGGGGCAGCCATCTGCCACGACTGGTTGGGGGTGAGGAGAGGGAGACAGAATAAAAGACACATTGTGGGAGAGAGCCAGAGATGAATAATAAATAATGATTAAATGCAAAATGGTGTAACACATGAAAAGATGTGAGTGAAGAAGAAATACTCAGTGCATCATGGGAAGCCCCCAGCAGCTTAGGCCTATTGCAGCATAACTAAAGGAGGGTTTTAGCTCGCCTGATCCAGCCCTAACTATAAGCTTTATCAAAAAGGAAAGTTTTAAGCCTAATCTTAAAAGTAGAGAGGGTGTCTGTCTCCCAAATCCAAACTGGGAGCTGGTTCCACAGAAGACGGGCCTGAAAGCTGAAGACTCTGCCTCCCATTCTACTTTTAAATATTTTAGGAACCACAAGTAAGCCAGCAGTCATAGAGCAAAGTGCTCTATTGGGGTGATATGGTACTATGAGGTCTTTAAGATAAAATGGGGCCTGATTATTCAAGACCTTGTATGTGAGAAGAAGGATTTTAAATTCAATTCTGGATTTAACAGGGAGCCAATGAAGAGAAGCCAATATGGGAGAAATATGTTCTCTCTGTCTAGTCCCTGTCAGTACTCTCGCTGCAGCATTTTGGATCATCTGAAGGTTTTTCAGGGAGTTTTTAGAACAACCTGATAATAATGAATTACAATAGTCCAGCATTCTGTTTTTATTTACATCTTACTATGTTTTTTGGAAATATGTATGAGTTGCATTGTCAAAAGGAGAGATGACACAGTAAAAACCATTAAAACAGTAGAAGTGAACAAGAGATGTAAAGCATGTGTAATGTGATGGACAAAAAAGGAGTGTAAAAATTTGAGAGCCAGCTGGCTGACCTCTAACTAACAGCCTGTGATTGAAGAGAAGGCTGTATTTTATTCGCATCCCAAGGGGACTGAGAGAACACAAAAGTTATATAAAGGACAGAAAGAGTCCATCCTACCACTGTCTGTATTAAGACACTGCTCTCCTTATCGCTTTCACTTGCTGTGTCTTTCTTCCACTCTGAGATTTGACATGATAAATTACCAGTCACAGCTCCAGAGTAGACTCATAGTTGAGGGAGCAGAGCTCTCACATGCAGCAACAGCAGTAGGCTGCTCTAACTGGGACTGAGTGCAAGAGGACATGACTGTGTGGCAAAGGGCCAAAGTGAGCTGTAGTTTTTACACCACATTTGTCACATCTCTTGCATTTCTGGCAGATGTTCTGCTGATTGATGTGCTTACAGTCATGCATGTATCCTTTGGTATCACCTAGATCTAACCTGTACTGTTGTCCTTTTTCTTGTAAAGAAGCATTACTACTCCCTGACTTCAACTGTACTATAAGATACTGTGAAACACATGGGCAAAGCAGTTACCACTTGTATGAGACCTTTTCTTCTGAGGGTGCTTCAGATGGCGTTTAAATGCAGTCTCTCCTGTTGTGGTGCTACAGGTATAGATTCTGAGTAGGGAAAATGTATCATGAATACCAAAAGAGAGACTGCTTGACAGTCATTGCCTGTTACATTGTTAATGTAATGTGATACATTGCTGAATGAGAGGCAGCCTGGCATCCAGTTTATCTTTATCTCTCCATACTGACAGCTACAGGATGAACAACAAAAGGTTGTTCTAAGGTTGTTCTTTCGATTTAGGCTATCTCAACTGTTTGTGTCTCCTAATGTAATCCACGACTGACTTGATGATGTTGAGATCAGGGCTCTCTGGGGGCTGTACCATCTGTCACTGGACTCTTTGTTTGTCTTCTCTCTGAAGCTAGACCTTCATGACTTTGGTTGTAAACAAATCTAAAATATACAAAGTGTGTAAAAGTGTTGCACAGTCATTTAAATGCACATAAATTTGCATAAAATGTGTTATTGAATTAGAAATATTAGCTTAATGTGTGCAAGATATGACTTAAGGTCACATGACCATATTTTTGCTGCCCTACCAGATTACAAAGACGGACAGTG